>JAEAOA010001694.1:3982500-4217500 GCA_016746295.1 Potamilus streckersoni
CTAATATTTGATTGTGTGTTTAGATGTATGCTTGAGAATGTATTTATTACTACCACTCCAAACATTTAAATAATTGTATACAAGCATTTAGCTCCTTCATTTTAAAGCTAAATGAAATATATAATAAGATTATCTATCCTTTATGACAATGTAGTATACAATATATGAAATATCTATACATTATTGCATTACACCATGCAGTGATACATATTTGGACAGTATACACTTCATGGCAATGCAGTGTACAGTGAAATATAAAAGGAAGAGCTAATCTTGATGGCAATACAGTATACAGTCATACATATCAGGAAATATCCATACTTTCTGGCAATTCAGTACATATCAGGAAATATTATGTTATGGCAATATATTATCAGTGATACATATCAGGAAATATCTATACTTTATACAGTATATAGAGATGCATATCATTAATATTAAACTTTATGGCAATAAAAGTGATTTTTTAGGAATATGTACTGTATAATAATGGAATATTATTAGGTTACTGCATTTGTATGAGAAAATATGAACGAGTTTTTAGGATGAATATGCTGCATGACCTTGGGAGTGCAGTATATCCATCCGACAAAACGAGTTCATATTTTCCCAAACATATGCATTAACCTTTTTATTATATGCTCATTTCTTATTCTTCCAAAGGCTTAAATATATAAACAAAAATGCACTGCAAGAAACAAAGTAACTAAATGTATCCCATATTCCAAACTAAATACATAAGTGTTGATAGATCATTACACAACATTATTAATGAGCGCATATCTCTGCCCAGATAAATATGAAGTTGGTCATGCGTTAGACATAAGTTTCAAAAGAAAATGGCGTTTGGTCTACTTAAAATTGAAATTTGGAGTAATATTGTTAATGAATACGCATTGCAACAACTTTTCCATTTGATCTAGAATGAATACATTTTGGTATTTTTGTTGATTCAATGTTATCTTTTGATTATGATCTGGATTTATCTACATGAAGTGACTTGCATCGGATTCCAGCAGCATATGCCAATTTAACTGTTTTCAATTGTGTTGACATCGGCATGCATGTTTCTTTTATGTCATTGAATAATTCAGATCACAATGTGGGAAAATTATGAAGCATTACCATTGCAATTATCGAAAAAATGCCATGGAATTTAATGTTTATTTCATTTTGAGTGCAGTAAGGAGGATGTAACTGCACTTGGAATATACTCAAAATTACAGTACAATTTCAATATGTGTAATCATCCTTGAGAACCCATGACATGGCTCATCTAATTCAGATTTACTGACCTACGAAAGTATATTTTTTGAGGAAGTTCAAGATGTTAAATTGTAAGTATATTTTTGGCCATTTTTATTAGCAACTAAAGAAGACAGTTGCATATGTGTATATCTTGCATTTTATTGTGAGTACCTTGTATAGCGTCTATATCTAGCTAAATCTTACCATTTATAAAAAAAAGTAAATGTGGAATGTGCCAAAGCAGTTTGTATGTGTCAGTCTATGAAACATTTGTTGGTATGTGGCTCTCCATGAAATATCTGCTTTAGTTCCTTCATAAAAAATTGTTTACATTAGAAAATAGTTCCTTTGCGCGCGTGATACAATATGAAGGTATTCAATATCAGGGAATATTGCATGATTCTGACAATGTAAAGATAACGGAGAAAATAGATGAACATATAATAAACAGTGATACATATAAAGAATATCTATTTTTTATAGAGACACCAGGAATATATACAGTGGTACATACCAGAAATATTAAATCTTTGGCAATATGATATAAAGTGTTACATGGCAATAAATTAGTTCATATAAGAAATAATTATACTTTATAGTAATGTGATATACAGTGATATATATCAGGAATATCTATACTGTGACAATTCAGTATACAGAGTTATCAAGAATATCCACAATCAGTGATACACCTGGAATATCTGTACTTCTGCAGCACATTATACTGTAATGCATGTTTTTAATATCTTTACATTATGGCACTACAATTATTTTGTGAATCTTGCTCAGGCTGGTTTTTTAAGAAATTGATGTTCTATAAAAATTAATCTCTTTAATGTTTGTCACAGATTTTATATTTATATTAAGCAAGAGAATATCCCCTTTAACATACATTCATAACATCTATTCTGGTGATTGGTAGTGATATCCAGTCCTGCTTAATACCCTATCACATTATCTGTTATGGTAATCAATAGTGATATCCAGTCTATCAGAGGGTCAAGCTAGACTTGAATTTTAGGGTGAAGTGAATTCTCATTTGGAACAGAACAGGGAGAAGTGAGAACTCAACAGGGATAAGTGA
Organism: Potamilus streckersoni; assembly: GCA_016746295.1. Classification (NCBI taxonomy): domain Eukaryota; kingdom Metazoa; phylum Mollusca; class Bivalvia; order Unionida; family Unionidae; genus Potamilus; species Potamilus streckersoni. The sequence goes on from JAEAOA010001694.1 coordinate 3,984,833, forward strand.
ATGCAAAGCAAGAAATGCATTGTGCGTGCATGCATGCATGTGTTATTTGAATTATGTATTTAATACTGGATTTAAGCAAACATTTTCTTCAAGTTTAATTTTTTTTACTTATTTTGGCCATATGGCTAAAAGAGAATATTAGAAACTACACATTGTAACAATTTTTTACTGAGTAACCAGATTACATTTTTGTAATTGCAACCTAATAAAAATGCTTAATCAACTAGCCTTAATCAACTTTTGTTATATTTTTGTATTTATTTTTTTTCTTTCTAAAATTTTACAAAAATGGCACTTTCAATGTTTTAAACAAACCCTGTACCATGTGCAAGAGGGCAAATGTATACATGTTTTCAGACCTCTCTGTTCATCCTCATTTCTTCGTTGTGGATAAAATATTATAATAACTATGACAGCTCCTTTTTAGTTGGTATATGAACTGTTCTTTCCAACTGAATCACCACAGAAGTAGATTTAGTGCAGTAATTAAGTAATTCTCTTTTATAAAAAAAAACTAAGTGACATGACAGAAACATTGTACTGATTTTATCAATTTATAACAAACATTATCATCTTGAGTGTGATTATATTAATAAGATTATGTGTGAAAAGTACATGGACAATTATCATTAACACCAATATTTTGAAAAGTGACAATTAAAACTTTTAAAATGTATTTTGATTGAGATTATATTTTGTACAAATAATAATTTTAGCTTATCTAGAGGAGATGATGATTGTGGAAACTTTAAAAAAAATTTGACCTGTCTAAACTTTTTTTTTTACACCTGTCAATGAGTGTAGTGTTAACCTGTTTAAACTGTTTTTTTACACTGGTACCAGAGTGTAGCAGTATCCTGTCTAAAAGGTTACTTTACATTGACCCATGAATATTGGTAACCTGTTTGAACTGTTATTGTACTTTGGCACCAGTGTAGTGGTAACCTAACTTTGTTATTTTACATTGGCCCCACTGTGTAGTGGTAACCTAACTTTGTTATTTTACATTAGTATAAGAGTATATGGGTAACTTATTTAAACTGTTATTTTACATTGGTCAAAGGGTCTATTGGTAACTTGTTTAAACTGTTATTTACATTGATCCAGGAGTGTATTAGTAACCTGTCTAAACTGTATTTTTCATTGGTCAATGAGTGTAGTGTTAACCTATCTAAACTTATTTTTTAATGGTACCAGAGTGTAGTAATTTAGACATATTTCACTGATTATATACAATACACACAGGCCATGAATGTATTACATAATTTTGTTCGAATTTTAAAATTTTATGTAATAAACAAAGCTCTGAGAACCAGTGATTTTTTTTAAAAAAACTTTTAATCATTTTTATCTGTGTCATTTATGAATAGTTTTAACATTGGAATGCAGTACAATCAATTTTTTGGAAAGCCAGTGAAAAGATAGTAATGAATGGTATTGATAAACTCAAGCTCATAAAGTTGACCACATAAAGATATGTATCACATATATCTAATTGCATTATCACTGGTTATACATAGTCCTGAAGTAATAATTTGTTATCAGGATCAAGGCTTACTGAATCTGGGTACATGAATTATGAGCCCTGATGAGGGCTTTCTAAATGACTGTGATTCAGACTTTTATGAAAATAACACTAGAAATAGTAAAAACATCTTTGAAGCTGAACAGGCATTTGATGCAATTTATATATGTTGTATTTTACAAGTCATGTTTATTATATTTTACAGCAACAAAGAAAAATCCGTATGCAGTGAAAGTAGCTGAAGATTTACTGTCCTCCAAGTAAGTTGTTAATGATAATGATAATGGTAACACTACAGGGCTGGAGCTGAGACTGGGATTTTTAAAGAAAATTCATTATTGATTTTAACGAAAATTAAACATTTTTTTATTACTAAGTTTTATTGATGGCTTGCTATTGGATCAAGGAAGAACCCAATCACATACAAACAAAATCCAAGTCAGAGTCACTGGCAATGAAAAAATAATTGTTTCTGCACAGTAACAAAGTCTGTAGTAACCAAATTTTGTAGATGGCTTGTACTTGTGTAAGGAGGAAGTCTATCAATTTGGAGATTGAAAGATCAAAGATCAATGTCACTGACTGAAAAATGATAAATGGTTTCCATACAATAATATCTGCACCATATATAGTTACCAAACTGTTGTGGCTGACTTGCTTTTTTATTAAAGAAGAAGCCTGATAATTCTTGGTTCAAAAGGTGAAAGGTTATGGTCACCATGGTTGAAAAAAAAAACTATTGGACTTTTGTTTTGTAATCCAAAATTCAAAGGGCAATGTCACCAAGTGAAAGAAAAAAAATTGTTTCTGTACTAACATTGCATATATCTATCACATACCATTACCAGATGTTAGTGGATAATTTACACATTAGATAAGAAAGAAATATAATGGTTTTGGGGTTATGAAATCAAAAGTCAAGGACACTGAATGAAAGAAAGAAAATATTTTTTTTTTTACTGTTTTTAGGTCATGTATCTTTACAAAAGTATCTAGGTCTTATATTACTGGAATGGAAGAAATCAATTGATTTTATGGTCACTGAAGCTCAATTTGTTTAAGGTATGCAGAAAACTTTTGTGCTGTAGCAAGTTCCTTGTCCAAATGTTGTTTAGGCCTATTCTCAGATCTAAAGGTCAGAGATTATTGTCATGGAAAATCTAATAGAAAATAATGGTTTAACCAAATTTAAAAAATTTAAAGGCTAAATAGACTCATTTGTTAATAATCTCTAAAGTCAGTCATATGCTAGTAATGAGTACACTCAACTGTCTGCATGTGCTCAAGTCTTGGCTGTACCATTGTGGGTATGTGAGAAAGCTGCCAGTAGCTTCCCCATGGGGCAGTGATTCTTCCCTGGGTCTACCAATGTTCTTCCTCTACCAAATATACAAACTGGCTGCCATGTTTATGTTATTATGTGCTGAAAAATGACAGTAAACCCCCAAAACCAAACCAAAATCATCTATGTTGTTGTTAATCACACAGTTGAATTTGGACATATGTCTAGTTCACCCATATAGTATACTGTTGGTTACCCAGCCATATTGGAAATAAAGGTAATGACAAAGCAGACCATGCGCTAAAATGGCCCTATCACTAGAACCAGCTGATTTTGAAACACCATATACTGATTTTAAACATAGTATCAAAGACTGCTTATGTCAGAAATAGCAGGCATCATGGAATGATGTTGTGCCATCAAGCCAATAGTAGGAGAATAGACTCCTTCCTACAAATCGGTCCACAGGGAGGAGGTAGTCCTTGCAAGAATTCGAATTGGTCATACTAAATTTAACCCACTTGTACATACTAAAAGGCGAAGACCCTCCAGAGTGCATTTCTTGCAATTAACCATTCACTGTTAAGCACTTTATGTTGGAGTGTTTTGACCTCCAACCTACACGTAATATATATTACAATGTGCAAAACATGAGAAAGCTCTTTGATACAGTTAGCATTTCTTATATTATAGACTTCCTTAAGGAAGTAAACATTATTATAAGTTATTGCTTTTATGTTTATCACCTTGACCACCAGTTTTATGTGATATATATATATATATATATATATATATATATATATATATATATATATATATATATATATACTGTTGCTAGATTTTAATTACTATTAATCTATTGTCGTTGTCATACATTATTTGCACTACCCATTGATTGGAAAACTTTATTCATTTACCACCATTACCATTTCATCGTTTTACCTGTAACTGTTTGGTTTTGAATTGCAGGTCGATACGAAAACTTTTCCACTTTTAAATAATGAAAGATATAACCTTTTGTGTGGCGCTAAATAGCCTCATAGTGCTGATGCACCATAAAAAATTCAATCAATCAATCAATCCATGTTTTGTCACCCTAGACCTTTCTACCAGTGACATCATCAGTATCAGTAGTACAGCTCTCTACTTTTATAATGGCCAAAATCTTATCAGTTTATAACAATAAGGGTTGACAGAAAACAAGGTGAAACTTCATTTCATTATGAGACAACTTTATTTAATGAAATTTGATATTGTTCACTATACCATGGTTTTGCATATTACGCTATTCTCAATATATCATGTACATTATAGTCCTCAGTTTAAGGCAGTCTGGTATATAATGCAGTTGGCAATGATGGACCCAGTCTACTGCATTATCACAAAAGAGAACTGTATTAAAATTTTGTGGTACAGTTTTTGAAAGTCATTGATGTCTTCATCATTTGCTGTATTCAACTGAAACTTGAGTACAATATTACTGTATGGCAAACGTTTGAACCCAGATATGCCAGGATTTCAGGTATATTACTTGTGTCACCTTAATGCTGTTCACAGTTGATGCATCGCAGTAATAATTGAACAAGCAGCATAGAACCTGATCTGCTGGTGCATTATGTGTGGTCTTTATTGTTTGCAGTTGTACTAGACTTATATGCTAGGATAGATGATAAGCCATCAATGAAAGTAAGTTCAAAGCATGTAGCTTGTTTCATTTGATTTCATATTTTCTTTCAGAAACAAAGTAGCATCATGTATTCTCAAGAGAGGAAGGCTTACAGGGTAAGCACATTTAACGTCATTGAGCGCGAATCTTGATTTATCCTGATTACCTTTTTTGTCACACCTTTGAGTTTTTCGGTATAATGTTTGATGTAGCAAAATTGTCATCAGTTTTAACTGTGTTCAGTAGTACAATTTTATTTGAGATGATGGCTGTTCCCTGATACCATCTTAACACCCCATGACACCATCTTGAGCCATTTACTGAATAAAGCCTCAAATTTTACTGCAAAAAATACAGTTATACTCAAAGATATGAACTTTGTTGAAACTCTGGAAAAAGAAAACCAAATTATTTCATTTTTTCGGATTCTCTTACACATCAAAAGTCTTGCATAAATTTGACAGCTGATTAATATCCCAATTAGAGATACATGATCTCACACAATTGGGGAAAATTGTTTTCTTTACTCTTGGATGATTAGTCATGTCAGCATAAAGAGTAATCAAAGGCCTGATAAAGCATCGAATGCTGCCCTGCAGTCGCCCATTTCAGAGTGGATTATTCCATTTACTGACTTGCAATATTGTATACATCATCATGTTTATTATACATGGCAAAATATGTGGAAAGAAAATTCCACAAACTTATGAACATCAAACTGATTGTAGGTTAGTGATAGCCTTCATACAGAACAAGGAAGGAGGGAGAAGGAAATGTTGAGCCTATCATGTATCAAACATATACCTGATTGATGCATATTTCCTGATGGGTGAACCTCAGCACAAGTGTTTTCTGCCAGTGTAAATTGACAGCGGATCACATTTTTGTTGAGTGTATTGCTTTCCACCATGTGAGACAGAAGTATTTCAATATGAATTGTTTAAAGCAGTGGTCCCCAACCTTTTTATCACCGCGGACCGGTCAGCGTTTGATAATTTTACCGCGGCCCGCTGAGAGGGAGAGGACATTGTTTATATTTTAGATTGTTTTGATTTAATAATTTTAATTTAATTGTATTTAAACATGCCTCCAAAATAAAATACAGTTACACAAAGAAATGAGTATAAAGTGATTTAACATTTTAACTCACTAGAACGCTAAATCAATGAGAATCCTGAACTTGTTTCTTTGCAATTAGACGGTTCCATGTGGGGGTAATATGAGACAATGTGTGTTGCTTATGTCCAGTTTATTACGTTGTTTTGTTTTGGTTGCTGTCACTGCAGAAAACTCACTTATCACAGATAGGATGTTGGAAATGGCAATAGGGATTTAAATGCTGTGGTGGCAATCTCAGGGTATTCTGCCATGACTTTAATCCAGAACACCGGCAGAGTTGTTGTCTCAAACGTGGTTTTAAAGCCGCTATCATTTGCAATCTTTAGCAGTTGATCTTGCACAGACATGCTAGATTCGTCTGGTTTGTTGCCAAATGGGTTGCAGATCCTTTCCTTACCAGTTCGTGGGTCTGTTGTGGTTGGGAAGTAGTGCTCGAACTCTTCAAAGCAGAGACAGGCGATCGTGCACCAACTGAAAAAATGAATGCTCAGGCTCAGTCTTGCCTAAAATCCCCGCTAATATCTGAAACATGTCCAAAATGCCTCTGTTCATTCGCTGTCCCCACAACTCCAGTTCGGCTTTAAATGCAGCTACTTTGTCTGCCAACTGGAAAAAGGTTGTCATTTTCCCCTGAATGGACAGATTGAGTGCATTGAGCAGGCTGAATATGTCACACAGGTAAGCTAGTTTTGCGACCCATACCTTGTCACTGAAATGTACTGCCAGAGTTTACTTTTTTTCTGATAGAAATCTTTGCAATTGCTCTCGTAATTCAAATACTCTGTTTAGCGATTTTCCTCTGGATACTATCTTATTTCTGTGTATAAGAGAAGGCATCTGTGCTATGTGTCCATCTCCTCACAAAACTGCTGAAATAGGCGCAAGTTAAGGACGTGTGCTTTGATGCGATTAATAACTTTAACGACATCAATTAATATGCTGTTAAATTTTGGTGAAATTTTTCGGCTTGCCAGCATTTCCCTGTGAATGATACATTGCGTAGATTCATTCTCATGTGCAGCTTCCTTAATCCAAGCAGTTAAACCAGACAGTATTCCACTCATGGCAGCAGCTATTTCTGTGCATATGCCAACACAAAAGGACCATTTTAGTTGTCATGATATATAACCATCCAGTGACATGAACAGTTCTACTCCTTTGGTGTTGGTTGGCAAAGATAGAACACATAACAAATCCTCATGCACATCCTTCTGATTTAGATATCGTATATAAACAAGTAGTATTGCCTTGTTGTCGATATCTCTAGATTCATCAACCTGGAGTGCATACCACGGTGAATTATTAATCCTCTCCAACAATTGTGTCTCAATGTCTTTGGCTATTTCCTCAATGCGCCTAGTCGCAGTGCTAGCTGACAAAGGCACATGTGCTATCTTTTCCACAGCAGCCTCTCCTAGAAGTTCACGGTAGATGTCATTAGTGGAGGGCAGGATCAATTCTTCACCGATAGTGAATGGCTTTTTAGCCTTAGCACTATGGTTAGCCAACAAATATGCTCTCAGTGCATTCTCCTTTATTGAGGTGGTGGCCCTCAAATATTTCTTCTGTCCTTCGTGTTTCTGTTTTTTTTATTGCAAAATAAGACAGGGGCTTGTCTTTGAATCCATTGTGTTTGGTGTTCAAGTGGCGAAGAAGTTTTGAAGGTTTCATTGCTTCATTAGAGAGCTGGTCACCGCAAACTATGCAGAGCGGGGTTGGTGTGTGGGAATCAACTGTCCCGATAAATCCATATTTCAAGTAGGACTCGTGGTATTGTCTGTTAAAAGTTTTGTTTCTTTGATGTTGAAGGCTCTTCTTCTGTCTCTTCACTGAGTCTTTTCTTTTTCTGTTTCATACTCATTTTTGCTAGTTTGTGGGTTAAATTTGAGCAAACACAATCTACACGTACACTAAGTACTCTTAAACAAGTACCGGTGAACAGAGAGAAGAGTGATACTAACCTTCTCTCTACCAATGCTACAGTACCATTGCCGCTTGCAGCCACTCACCTCCAGACGTGACCTTAAACTGCCCTGATAATTTGCACATGCACGGTATTGGTGCTGCTTTAGGTGACGTCTCTCAGCTCCTGGTTAACCTCTCATCCATGGCAAGTCGCACAAACCCCGAGAGAAATACACCACAGTAAATAAAATGGAAATAAGTTAATGTTCCTTGGGCGGCCCAGTACCATTTGATCCACGGCCCGGTACAGGTCCACGGCACAGGGGTTGGGGACCACTGGTTTAAAGAACCTTACAAGGATATAATGTCAGAAAAAAATCTTAGAATTTTTAAAGGATTGCAGTTTTGTACAAGAAATTCTCATTGTTATAAGAAATTTTAAATGTGTTACCTTAATTTATTATATTATGTACATTTTTAAGAATCTTTATGTCTTTACACCATATCTCATTGTACTTAGTTATACATTTATTTGGAAGGATTTATCATCCTAAATTTAGTGCAGTTTGGTTTTATATTTTTGGAACATAACCTTTTGTTATCATTACATAACCACTATTGTGCTGAGGTGCCAAGGATAACTACATTCATCAATCCATCTATCCATTTTCATTTGGGTGTGCTTTATACACACTGTCAAGTAAATATAATGAGACAGTGTAAAAGCCAACAGTCATTTTGGATATAAGTTCAATTTCACTAAACTTTTTGAATGATAAAAAATTTGGATGATTTTGTGTGTGTGTGTGTTTATGTGTGCATCTTTTAAATGGTGAGCCATGGATGATTGTTTATATGGCAGAAACTTTAAGATTTTATGTTAAATTTCTTGAAAGTCAAATATCTTGCAAATCGATCACCTGTTTTGCCATCAATACTATTGGCGGCATGTGTTTTTGAAAGCCATATATCTTAATATCGGTTTTATCAACTCGGACTAGCTGTATTGTTACTGTACACATTAAATTTGTATCCAGCTATTCCTAGACACCATCTTCATTTAAACTTGTCTATTACATGCTGGTGAAATTTGTGCAGTGCCATACTAGGATAAAAATTTTCATGAGGATAATTGGAACTGCAGTCACAAAATAAGAAATACTGACATAGAGTTGTTTTACTATCCAAGCAAAATGAATAAATTTTGTATTTACCTTTTCCCCAGCATTACAGATGGGACAATAGAAAGTATTCTGGGAGTCAAGTCCAATCTGTGCAGCCAAAAGTTTGACATCAAGATTGATGATGTACGTTTCCTTGGTTTTCCCATGCTGTTGGATGATATTCCAGACAAACAGACTCCAACTGGAAAGACGGCACACAAAATTCTGTCCTTCAATGTAGCATTTGTTGTAAAGGTACATACAAATGAGCCTTTCATTTTAACAATATAATTAAGACCCTTTGCCCATAGCAATCTGGAATGGTAATTTTTTTTATACCAAATCTACTTTCAGCAACAAAATTCAACATTTTCCCAATCTAAACATTGGTCTTAATGCTGTATTTGATTGTTGCTTGTGGCCATTCTTACAGCCATACATTCAACTGCACTCTAGATTAAGGTAGATATTAAAGTGTTTTAGATTGAGCTCATTGTTAGATTTTTTGCTTTCTAGCTAAGAAATGGCATGCCAACAAAGAGGTGAGCTCAACTATAAGATAGTTCTTGTTTTAAAAATTTAAAAATTAAAATTTTTTTATTGAGCAGTTGTAAGGAATCTTACCTGTCAGTTATGATTTTAATTCTTTATCACTGACACATTGAAATAGTCATAAATTGAAGTATAATTAGTATTTAAGTTTAATAAGGAAGGCCTGTTCTTTTTTAAAGACATAAGAATATATTTGACTCTTGCTGATTTATGAAAAAGTGAGTCTCCTGAAATCCTCAAGCATGACATTTTAGATTGTTTGCACTTAGATGGTTTGTTTGAAACAAATTTGTCTAAATTAGTTTAACATTGTATTTTGAACTGTAATATCAGGTGAGTTTATTGTATGTCCCTCTGTTCATTATGTATTTTCTGTCCTTCAACAATTGTTTGTTACCAATCTGGAATGCATACCCAATTTCAATAAAACTTGGAAAGGGTTTATATTATCAAAATATTGGATGAATTTTATCAGGGATGAGATCTATTCATATTATTGTGGTGATATTGCACCAGATTGGCTAAACATGTTAACGCTCTGAAGGCCATTTTTCTTACCCTGTTTTGATCAGACATGGAATATATTCTTAAGATCTGAGAAGATTTTGAAAATAAGTATGATCCATTTATAGTAATGTAATTTTGCATCCAACTGGCTGAGTTTATAAACACTCTAAAAGCCATTATTCTCATCAGATTTTTTTTTTATACTTGAAATATGGGATTATATTGTCAAGGTCTTGAACCATTTTTACAGCGAGCAGGACCGATGAATATTAATTAGGTGATCTTGCATCCAATTTACTGAAGGCTGTTCTAGTAAAATATACCTGGGATGTGGAAAAGACAGTTTTGATGTGGAGTAATCACCAATGGATGCAATTTAGAATTTTCTTATCATTTTAATATGTACTTTATGAAATGTAAGTATCCAGACATATATTTTGAGGTGATTTTGCATCTGATTGGCTGGGCTTGTCAACATGTTAAAGACTATTTCTGATAATATTTTTATCAGACTTAAAGTAAATTATGAGTCTTTACAGTAGCCCAGATTTCCTCCTTTCCTACTATTTTGTCCCTACCCTATTGTCCTATTATTCCTAATTTTTTCATGCTCCCATTTTTTTATTATTCATAATTTTTCCAATTGTTTTTAAAATTTATTACATATTATGAACAGTCATAAGGAACCAAACTTAGATTTGGTCTCTGATGTGGAACTGTGTTGAAAATGATAGAGGCAACTGAAACAAAAGAAATAGCTAGTATGCGAGTTAGAACATGCACTTTTTCAAGTTTATGAAGGTAAGTTAAGTAGATGTTTTATTTTTTTCTCAGTATTATAAATTAGATTTCATCATAATTTTCTTTATAAAATATCCCTACCTTTCCCTACTGTTTTTTAAGTACTCCTGCTTTGTCAACACTCCTTCCCAAAAGGTTGCTGGAGAGACTGTAAATAGACTTGTCAGCAAGATATATAATATATATATTACAATGGGCAAGATCAACACATTAATGAGCTGGTCTTGCATACAACTAGATTAATTTCGTACAAGTTGACTTGCTGACCTGATTTCAGCCAGACTTGATAATTGAGCTAATGTCACCAAGATGTTTTTTTTAATTAGGCATATTTTATGGTGCCGCTTCTCATAGAGTCTGTTTGAATCACAGTTGTTTCATTTTGATTTATTGATGTTTCAAGGATACAAGAACTGTATTTGAGAAGGCCTTTTTTCCTTTGTTCACTACAGTCCAGTGCCAGTTCCTCAGTGGTGGATTGTTTCCACAACTTGGCTAAGCAGCTAAGTGTGGCACTGAAGCATGAAGAGAAACGCTGCCAATATCTGTCCTCTCAGGCCAAAATTATGACCGCTGTCCATGATGATGTGGCTGCCCTGCCTGAAGGTAAGAGTTTAACAGTTTCATTGGACTTAGTGGGATTTGACTTTTTGCCCCCTTTAGGATAGGTGTGTTTTTAAAATTCCCGTTACTTCAGAAAATAAGGAATCAATTTTGGCTTCTCTAAGTCATCCGACTTCATTAATAAATAAAGAAAATCGGCACACTTAAAAGAATCCAAAGGAACCAAATTTGACTTGTTTATGACTATAATAATATCACACATTTGTACAATATAGGTGGCCGGTGATCTTGAAGCAAAAACAATTTGTGCCAGCATAAGCACTCCTAGATTCTTCTTCAAATAGCATGTTATTTCATATGTCAAAGCCAGGATTTTTTTTATGAAAAAAAACAATCTTTGCAGAATACAAAAGTCATGTAGTGGAACCTTGATACAGAGCTGCTAGTGTCACCATTTTGGTGTGAATTTTGTGACTTTAAATAGCAATTCATGGTTTCATACTTCATGCAGAAATTCACAAATTCTCAAATCACTTAAATCAGGAATAAAATTACCTTTATTCCGTTAAGTGCTAGTCGTGATATCAGCAGAGGTACTGATAACAGTCCTGTACTGCTAGTCATGATATTAGTAGAGCTAAATCCAGTTGGTTTAGTTTGCCCAGTAGCAAGCATTGTAACATATTTTAATCTATATTTATAAGAGATGTTCTACAAATACTTGTGATGAAAACAGGGGCCAACTGGAATTGTTTTCTAAAACAAAATTGCATATACATAGCAACTGTAAATTCTTTCAATAAACGCTTTTATTATATATCAGTTAGTGCTGTTAGAATGAACAGTGCATGAAACCAAGTTCAAAATTGGCTGTAATTGCGGAATGGTTTATTGAAGACATATAACTAGCCACTTGATCCCAGTTTAGCATATTTATATAAAAAAATAATTAATAGGCTATTTTAACAGTAAACAGTGTTGACTATTTTTAGAATAGAAAGTTTAGGGATTTGTGATCTAATGAAAAATTATTATATATTGTATTTTACAAATATTTCCCTGACTTCATATTTTTTAATTAGAAGAACTATTCACACAAAGAGGCACACATTCTAATTTTTGTTCCTGCATCATGGACTTTATACAGATTTGGATAAATCTGAGTGTATTTGTTCCATTTGGAGCATTTTTAAAGCATGTTATATGTTATCCTGGCAATTTTATTAAGATCTTTGGGACTAAATCTAGATTCTGTTTGGAAATTTTGTTCTTCATTTTCACTGGTCTTTGTGATTCTTTAATCATGTACATTGTTTCTTCAGTGTCACATCATCTGGATTAATACCGTTTTGTAGTTTTATTTTCTGATTTTCATGTAATACAGTACTTACCATCAAATGAATGGAGCTAACATCAAGGTATTTTTTACTAATTATTTTCAAAATACACACATTTTGATCCACTTTTCATTACATGCGTGTTTGGAGGGTTGAAAGTTCTGTTAATAAAAGACATGCATTTAAAGCTTTTTCTTTGAGACCAATCTAACCCACATGGATAAGTGGTAACAATACTGCAGATATGAAAATTTGGAAGTTCTGGGAATTTTAGAATGTTTCAGGCAAGTTTTAGCAGTAATTTTCCATCCATGTGGTGTACTTAGATCGAATCACATGTGCTTAGTAATGTATCATTTAATACAGGTTTTGACCAAAAGAGGGATGTGTGTTCAGAAATTTTGAATGTTTTAATATTAATTGCACTCGACAAAGCATAATTAAAACAACCCATGAAACAGGCACTTAATTAATTAAAAAGGCAAATATTTAGACTAAGAAAGTACAGTTTCAACCAGAATAATTTTAACCTGCAGCAATGAAGGACTGTGAGAAAGAAAGATTGTTTTCTATGTTGTCATTCTTGCTAGGAATTTCGAGCTCTTTTTTTTCAAGAATACTCTGTTAACACTTTTATTCTCTTGGTGGGCTTGAATCCATGGCTACTAATTTCAGAGTTACCTGTATCATATGTCCACTTTTGAGCACTATGATAGTCATTTTCAATTCCAGGAATTGATTTTTCTTTTTACAGTGCCTTCAGTATCTATGTGGTTTTGTATGCTTGCTTTTGTTAGGCATTTTTTCTGTTTATTTCAAAAACATATTGGTCTCACTGAAGTATTAAATGAGTTTAGCTATATATGTATGTAACATTATTAAATGAGTTTAGCTGTATGTAATTTTATATATGGTACATAGTCTTTGTATATTTTTCTTTTTCTGTTCCAGACTCTTTGGAATTACCATACAGTTTGATTCTAAAGAAAAGTGAGTTTGCCAAGAACCTGAAAGTCATTTATGAAAGGTTGGCATTACTTTTGGGTTATTTTGGTTTGATTTAGTGCATCCATTATCCTGTTCATATTTTGTGTGCAGAAGTTCCTTTATTTTTTAGAATTATTATCCATGTACATTCATCTTATCAATATTGGTCACCCATGGGAAAAGGCAATATTGGTCTTTGCACAAAGGTGACCTCTGTATATAGGTTCACTTTTCACATTTTTAAAACAAATGTTTTGTCCTGAATATCATTATCATCATTATTATTATATTAGAATTACTTTATATACATTATTCATCAAAATGAAATGTATTTAGGTTCTCTCCCAAATGCATGTTCCCCACATGAAGACTGTATTCTGTTCACTTTAGTCCAATAAATTAAATTGTTACCAACTTGAAATTATCATGCAAAACACTAAAATCACAGGTGATTGAAAACTTGCATTTAATAGAGGACTGTCTTTGGTTGGTCAGATTGTACAAAATAGGCTTAGAAATAGCTGTTCATACTTCAGAAATAATATCTGGATTAGCCAGCTCACTGAGAGCAAAAGACAACTTATGTGAGAGACCTGTGATGGATAGGGAATCAAAAGAAGCTGTGTATGGCTGTTTTTGTCACCTGAAACTCTTTCTTTTTCAAATATGTTACCCAATTATAATACCTTTTGTAAACTAATACTACCTTGCAAATTCAGACATCCCAGGAGCCCCGAGTGGCCAAGTGGTCGAAAGCTTTCTCCGTTACGGATCACAGCCATCTCATCTCTGTCTGCATGAGTTCTAGTCTAGGATTCAGCAAATGTGGATATGAAAAAGCTTGCCAGTAGCTTCTCGTGGGTCGGTGGTTCTTTTCGGTGATTTCTTACTCCCCCATTAATACTGGCCACCATGTATCGTGTGCTGAAAAATGGCATTAAACCCCACAACAACAACAACATTCAGCCATCCCATGTTAAAACTTTTTAGTTAGAAAGGTAAAAATTATCTTCCCACCTAGGTGGTAGTTCCTGTGATCTCCTCTTGATACTGGAATTGATGCTAAATCCCATGCATTCTTTAGTTACTACTTTAGCTCATGCAGAGAAGCATGCTGTCAATAGAGAGGCCTCACAAAATCCATACAAGCAGTTTGAAAGTTTTCTTCCTTAATCCAAGTTGGAGGAGTTTCATATTTGTGTTGAAGTATACTCCAGCCATACATTTCAAATTATCACTTTGATTTCTTCACACACTTATGTGTCCATGTTTCGTATCCAATACAGATTGTGATGGCATCCCAACATTTTGCTATAACCAAGTTTAATTAGTACAGGTATGGTGTATGATATAGAAAACTCATTTAATATTGTTGTATAATTTCTGCTATGTTTGGATACATACAGGTAAGTTTTTCATATTAGGTATTCTTAGCATCCACTTCATAGTTACATGTATTTGTATCCCTAGCAGATTTTTAATCCCAGGACTCTGTTTAATGTTGTCTTTACTTCTCCATTCACCATTTCCACTATATTTGCATGTATACAATTCAAGAGTGAAGTATATTTGATGTCTGATGAAACCCAGCCAACAAAACAAATGATATACTATATGATCAAGACATTAGTTAAAATTGATGACATTGAAATTTCAATGCACATTTTCTAGGGGGAAGTTTTTCAAAAGAATTTTTAATGCAATCTTGCCTATATGATGATGTTATTTTTTGGACCCTGAGCACCATTTTATAACTGGTTTTACCTGTAATTTTCTTTCTTTTCCACTGTATGAGGTCTGTAATGCAGTCTATGGGTATCACTTGTAATTATGTTGGTTTGACTGAATTCTGCAGTGTTCAAGAGAGATCAGTCTTAAGACTTTGATATAGAGTTTAAGTTTCATGCTTAAAATGTTTTGATAATACAAGGTATTGACTTCGACAAGGACTCTTAAATGTGCCTAAGTAAACAGGATTGAGACCAATCCTTCTGAAATTACATTTAATTTTGCTTAAGTAAACAGAGCATAATTCTTATCCATCTAGAAGTAATTATCAGGTTTAGTTTTAATGAGCTAAAAATTGGTCTGAATTTGTTGTGTAGGCACAAGATAACTACTCTAGCCTAAACCATATGTACTCTTTTTATGTGTTGTCTCATAATTAAACAACAATTCACATCCCCACCAAACTTTTAATTCATGATTAAACAACAATTCACATACCCACCAGACTTTGAATTCATGATTAAACAACAATTCACATCCCCACCAAGACTTTGAATTCATGATTCACATCCTACCAGACTTTGAATTCATGATTCACATCCCCACCAGACTTTGAATTCATTATTCACATCCCACCAGACTTTGAATTCATGATTCTCATCCCCACCAGACTTTGAATTCATGATTAAACAACAATTCACATTCACACCAGGGGGCCCCAAGTGGCCGTGTGGTCTAAAGTGCTGTCTGTAATTGCCATCTCAGCTCCGTCTGCGTGAGTTCGAGTCCAAACAGACTCTGCTAAATTGGGTAAGTGAGAAAGCCTGCCAGTAGCTTCTCGTGGTTCAGTGGTTCTTTCAGGGGTTTTCCAGGGTTCTTCCTCCACCATTAATACTGGCCGCCATGTATAGCCTATCTTGTGCTGAAAAATGGTGTTAAACCCTATAATAACAACAACAACATTCACACCAAACTTTGAATTCATGATTCACATCCCCACCAGACTTTGAATTCATGATTAAGCAACAATTCACATCCCCACCAAACTATGAATTTATGATTAAGCAACAATTCACATCCCCCACCAAACTTTGAATTCATGATTAAGCAACAATTCACATCCCACCAAACTTTGAATTCATGATTAAGCAACAATTCAAATCCCCACCAGATTTGAATTCATGATTAAGCAACAATTCACATCCCCACCAGATTTGAATTCATGATTAAGCAACAATTCACATCCCCACCAGATTTGAATTCATGATTAAGCAACAATTCACATCCCCACCAGATTTGAATTCATGATTAATCAACAATTCACATCCCCACCAGATTTGAATTCATGATTAAACAACAGTTCACATCCCACCAAAGTTTGAATTCATCATTAAGTAACAATTCACATCCCCACCAAACTTTGAATTTGTGATTAAGCAACAATTCACATCTCCACCAGACTTTGAATTCATGATTCACATCCACACCAAACTTTGAATTGATGATTAAACAACAATTTATATCCCCACCAGACTTTGAACTCTTTAGAAATTGGAGACATACTCAGATACAGGTTACTGTACACATAAATTATTGTGATAGAAATCAACTGATTACCTGCTTCTGCATGTAGTTTAGAACAAATCTGTCCCTTAACTCAGATCACTAAACATTGGCTGACTTGTCTCTATGCCATTAAATTGTTTTTATTTTACTTAGCTTTGATAAAGGAAGTCATTATTTGTCTTTCAGTGATATTTGGAAAGTCAAATTTCAGGGCACCATACAGGCATAATACTAATTGGCAAATATTCAATGTCATACTGAATTGTATGCCAGTAATAACAAGTTTAAGAGAAAAAAATGATGATCTGGAAGAGATTGGAACTGGAATATAGAGATTGGATGAATCATTCAGATAAAAGTATGACTTCTTCCTTTTGAGAAATTGTACATGCTGGGACTCTTCCCATCAGACACTTGTCTGAGAGAAAAATGAGCTTATCTTTTATGGTCACAGTGCTAGCATAGTTACAAAATGAAGCTGATTGGTGCCAATCTGAATCCCAGTATGGCAGTCACATTGGCCAGCATGAAAATCTTATGGTTGTTCCTCCTGGTTGGATGATTAATTGAACATGTGATTTTTTTTCACTGAAAGACTACTTTATACTGTCTACTTAGTTCTAAATGAAAATGCTGATAAATAATATTAATAACAATTGACAATTTTGTTATCACTGCTGCTGCTGAACAGAAAGTTATATCGAAAAAAATTTTCACCAGAATACCTCTTATAATATGTTTGGTCCTAAAAAAAAAATGGTACTGGTCAAATGTCCAATATGGCCACCACAATGACCATCCAGAAAATCTTGCTCTAGCTTCTCCTTCTGGTTGGATGATCATGTCATCATGTAGTTTTCATTAAAAGATTTCGTATGATATTTAGTTGGTTTCAAAATGGTGCTGATCTGATGACCAGTATGACAGTCAGACAGTTAAACTCTTTTTAAGCTATTAATGAATGAAAAGTAATATTTCTATAATGATTGCCATAGATGAAAATGATGCCAATCTTATGTCCAGTATGGTCACTACAGTGTCCATCTTGAAAATCTTTGATATCTGTATTCTAGAAAGAGAAGTAATATTTCAGTGGGGTATTCACCAGAAGACTTTGTATGATGTCTGGTTGGTCCTGCATGAAAATTGTGCAAACCGAATGTCAAGAATTGCCACCACACTCATGATCTACAAAATATTGTTATCACAAATACTCATATATTGAATGAATGCATTCAGATTGATAATGATGCCAATTCCCTATCCAACAATATGCCACAGAAATTGAAAATCTCAAAATGATTTTACATTGAATACTACCAGATTTGACAGAAATCATCCCAGCATGAAATTCTATATGTTTGTTGTAATGATCATGACCCACTGTCTAATGTGACCAGAGTTACAAAAAGAAATTAAAAACCTTTTGATGATTTCTCCTTAAAAAATAAACATCATAATTTTTTTTGGGAAGGGAAAATGGAAATTCAGTGACTATTATCCACCAAAGACTTTTAAAATGATCTAATTACCAGTATATATTATTTATAAATTTTGTATCATCTTATATAGCCTTTCCCCCTTTGTCAGATCCAAGTTGCACTAAAGAAGGGTAAATAGTAACTTATATCCTTGTCTATAAATTATGGTCCACACCCAATCATACAACTGTAAGGTCTCATGCTCAGGTCATTAATAGATTTAAAGTCACTTAAAGGGTGCATCAGATGCCATTTATAGGATTCTTAATTTGATTATGCATTGACAGAACAGATGAGATGTAGCATTCTGCAAAATGTGTGTAAGATTATGTAAATTGTATGCAAATATATCTTCCTTTATTTACTCTATTCTAAGATATTGTAACAGTTATTTTTCAGTGTTAATTAAAATAGGAAATTAGATACCTTCTCACAGGCTAATTATTTGGCTCTAAGTTAGCACTCTTTTCTTTGCTACAATTTCACTGACTCCAACAGAGGAATTTGCAGTATGAGAGTTGTCCTTGGGAAATCATGGATATCTCAGCCATACTGGTAGCTTTATTTGTTTTGCAGCCTTAAATGTGGGGTTGTGCACATCTACCTCAATAACTGGGTGGAGGTGAATTTCATCCTGCCTCACAAGATTCATTACATACTGCTTGGAGAGAAAGCTTGTGCTGTTGAGGTATTGTGCATACTACATGAAGTATTAGATATATTGATTCATTGATATGTATAGATATATTGATTCATTGATATGTATGTGTGTGTGTATATATATATATATATATATATATATATATATATATATATATATATATATATATATATATATATATATATATATATCTAGATTCATTGATACATGTAGATATATTGATTCATTGATGTGTATTGGCAGTGTGATATTGATATCTTTACTTCAGCTGGAATGTCCCAATATTTCTTATACATCTGTAAAACTTTTACTCATGAAAGAATCAGAATTTTACCATCTTTTCCTTGAAGTAAAGAAAATATGCTCTAGTTTATCGGTTTTATATCACCAGCCATCAAAATAGGCTGGAACTACTTTTTTTTCCTATTGTTTCCTAGTTACTGTGATGCTGTAGCCTTACTTTACATCAGCGGTCTCAAACTCAAATCACCCTGAGGGCTGCATCAGGGTATTTTTGATGGTCCAACCACCATTGTTATCTCTCATGAAACCTTGTCATTCCAATCTGCAGGCCACAAGATATGGCTTGGGAGGCTATATGCATCCTCTGGGGTGCATGTTGTTAGAGACACCTGATTTACATGCACATGGTTAACATTCTTTGTAAAAAAAATATGTATCATCAAGTCAGAACAGTTTGTTTAGTCCCATTGTAAATAACTGTCTAAATAATGCTGTCATCCCCATGCCAACTCCACATCAGATCCACTCATACCACTTTTATCCTGGCCTCAGAGAAAAACTACAAAGTTACTCAGCTGTTGAAATATTCCATCCATCAGAATTGAGTACTACGAAATAACTGTAAATCACTGCTGCCTCCATGCATCTATGAATGTTTGTTATTAACAGTGATCATAGTGCAAATTAGTGACTAATGTTCATGTGCTTCATTCATAAACTGTAATATTCATACATATATTAGTTGATCAGTACTGAATTTGATTCATGATTATTGATGAAGTTCTTATTAAAACATTGAAATTTTATGCAATTTCTTTTTTCAGTTAAGTATAGTGACTTTATTAGATTTTTATCTTAAAATGGATAGGTAAAAAACACAATATCTTTATCATATTAATTCATTCATGATAGCTATATCACAGTATGTTATCATCATCAGAAAATCTGGTTCATGACTCAATATTTTGCGTCTCATAATTATCGGATTTTCTGATGCTGACAACTCAAGGCAAACTAGCAGTCAAGATTACATTACTTTGATAATAACATGTACAGTGCATTATATCACAAATATAATAAGATTACTTTTCTAAAACTTGAAGGTGATTTATCTTTGTATAAAATTAAAGTTAAACGAATTAAAGTCAAATAAAGAAAGAATTTATGTGCATTACATCTCTTTAAGTTCTTATTTTTTAATAATTATCCGTCTGCTACGACACAACTAAGAATCTATACAGAATTTTGCCATATGAATTTGAATGCTGGAAAACAACCCAAGCCTTCAGGAAAAAAACTGGACACTGTCAGTGTCTTAGATAACTTGCAGTTTGTTTGACCTAACATGTTACAGCATGATGAACTGATGACAGCTTGCAAGGCTTCTATCAAAAGTAAACACAGATGGAGATGGTTTGGGCCTATCTTAAAGATAAATCCAGGCAAAATAGCACTGAAATGGACACCACAGGGGAAGCTGGAAACATTATGTTCAAACAGACCTAGAGATGCTGCATGGAAAAAGAGTTCAGACAGATCAATCTGACCTGGACAACAGCAGACCACCAAGCAGCAGATCACCAGGTTGAAGAAGACTGGTATATATACCTCATATGCAACCTGTGGGCACAACAAGAACTCAGAGAGATAGAGATGGTGAATTACTTGCAGAAAAAAATGCATATATATTTATTAAATAGATATTAGATTCAAAAGAAAGAAAGACGAAAATATGGAAATTATAATATAATTGAAACTCCAATAGGTAATTACTGAAGGCTATTAAATATGAACAAAATCTAGAATTGAAAATTCAATACTACACATCTTAGAGGTGAATTGTATTCAAACATGTACATGTTTGTTATGGATTACTGTAACACTTGATGAAACATTTATAGCTGTATTTGTCCCCCCCCCTGCTTAAGTTAAATTTGTGCATTTAGTGCATGACCACTTTATATTGTTTTGCATCTTATACACATGCTGGCATACTTAATATCATAAAACTTAGTATGGGAATCCCTCTTGTGGAGTACTACAGCATCATAACAAATGATGGTCACTGACCAATATTTCATGCTTCATTGACATTGGTTTAAATTTGCATTTTAACTATTTATTCATGCTGTGTACTATCCCATCTATAATCTCAAGTCATGAGGGGATGCATGTGTATAAGTACTACACTCTTTAGTTATCTCTTTGACTTGTATTTCATGCTTTATGGACTTTGAAATTTTTTACTTACAGTCCATTTATTGACTGCTGTATTCATTTGAAATGAATAAGTTGATAATTGGATTCATCCCGTTTGTACTAAAACCTTAAACCAATTAAGGTTTCTATGACCTTCATTGTGTGTTTTACTAACAAATATTAAGTAATTGCATTTTGCTCCTGACCATAAAGATTTTGCCATGTTTTATACATCCAGTCCTACACAGAAGACACGTTGTAATTGGATGTTGGAATAAGCATATGCTTATTCAGTGGTAAAAATTCTTTATTAAAATATATATTTTGTGTATTCTGATAAGTTACAGACAATGCTTTAACTGTGAATTGTACATGTGAATGAGTATTGGACTTGGATGAGTGAATGGAATATTCATGCAAATGTACAACAGATTCCCAAACCATGAAACTTTTAGTGAAATGTCACACAGACATTTTGATCTCTTATAGTCATCAAGAGAGAATAAAGACATCATCATCAATGCTGATTAATCTAAGAATTAGTTGGGAATTACCAAGTCATTTCATTCTCAAGCATGGAATGTGAGAAAGGATTTTCCCACCAGAATTGATGGAAATAAATCTTTTTTGGATAAAACACTTTGATCACATGCTGGTAAGGGGAATTGAAACAGCCATCTGTATCAAGAAATCAAAGAGATTGTGCCAAACTGAGTGCCAGTGTAAATGTGGCATTGTCATGATCAATGATAAGTGTACAGTATAAATATATTTAAGTATTTTTAAAAAAACAAACATGCATACACACGTGCAACACTTTTGTGGGCTTGTCTTTTGCTGCTACCTTGTGGTGGGACCTACTGAGGGGTAAAAAGTTTTTTTAATGAATATATCTTACAGAATATAAATTCATGTTTGCATATGAAGCATGTCAAAATGCCCTTCATCTGTCCATTCTTTGTGTGTAGATCTTCCTTAGTAGAACAAGAAATTTTAATTAGTATAGTTAATATAAGTATGTACACTTCTGCTGCTTTCTCATTTCTGTTGAGATGAATGACACAGTACCCATTCAGGGCAGTTTCTTCATTATTTATAGTAATCATCTGTCCAACTTTCTGTTACAGATAATGTGGCAGCTCTAGTCTTATTATTCTCAGTTTCATAGCTTTGACATTAGTGATCTATCATTGAGATTGATCAAGTGTAAACATTCCCTTTTGAAACATCAAAATTGTTTTTTAATTGGGTAGCTTATAAGGGCAGTAGTTCAGAATTGTGTCCAAAATTAAAGACAAATGGTTAAGTTGTAATAGAATCAAAGGAAACAAACTTTCTATGGTGACAAGTTTATTGTAAGTTGTATCAGAGATATAGCTAGTAGTCTTTGTATGATTCCATTGTGGAATAAAATATATACATTGTATGCATTGGGTAGTTTGGTTGTCTTTTTGTAGTGGTAGATTTGTTTCTTAACAGAAGAAATGTTGGAGCCCTGAATTGGGACAAAACTCACCTGTTAAATGCTAGAAAGGATTTTGTGGTAGAGGTTTTATTGCACAGCCTTGTTAAAAACTGTTTCATTCAGGGAATGATACTGGTCATGCTTGAATATTTTGTGGGGGTGACCATTATTTTGTACATTAAGAAGTTGAAAAGTCAGGTATTTAACTGCACTTGTGTATACTTCCCAGAAGAATATAGGATGGGTCTCAGATTAAAACAGTTAACTAAAGATCATCAAAAAATCATGCAAGTAAAAAATAAACACACAGAGCTAAATGTAGTTCATTATGAACCTTTGCCTGTGATTTGATGTAAAGGTGTTCTATAGGAAGTATTTTTGCTAAAATTCTGAATCAGAGCAAATTGTTTGGAAATAGCAGTGGGACAAGCAACTTTCTTACAGGTAATGTAAGGTTTTCAGAAAAAGGCATGCCCAGCAGATACATCTTTATATATGATTAAATTCTGCCATGAATTATCTAATAACAACAATACTGTAAGATAAGCTTTTGGATCATGACTAATTTACTAATTGTTATTTTCTATTTATGCACTGTTATGCCTCCCTAGGATTCTCAACAAAATTTACTTTTAAAATATTTATCAATTGTGATTTAAAAAGTTTTTGTCTCTTGACTGCATATTGTTGTATCTTCTTTATTAGTAGATGCCTTGTAGATGCCAGGGCATGGGGACAATGTCTGTTACTTTTAGAATCAATTATTGTTTCGGAGTTGAAATTTGGAACAAGTTTTTGTCTCTTGACTGCATATTGTTGTATCTTCTTTATTAGTAGATGCCTTGTAGATGCCAGGGCATGGGGACAATGTCTGTTACTTTTAGAATCAATTATTGTTTCAGAGTTGAAATTTGGAACAAGAATTTGGCATGCATAAAAGAGCTGATGGTAGCTTAGAAATATCATCTTGCATAATCACTGCTTTGTAATATAGAACATTAAAATTATTCATGTTAATTTTTCTTATCCCACTGCTTTGTAATATACAACATTGCTTAAAATTATTCATGTTAATATTTCTTATCCCACTAATACATAAATATTAATGTTGTTATCTTTAACTACTTGTTCACTTGCTTACTTATTATATTTTATGGCATCCTAATAATCTTTTACTGCAATTAAAAATAATTTAAGTTTGCATATTTAGTAAAGAAACAAAGTTTGTTAAAAAATGAGAGGATAAAATATGATAACATTTTATGGACTGATGGTGTCCCAAAAAAGTGTGACTATAAAAAATTATATTTCAATAAAGATATGATTTTTATGTTTGTACAAAGAAGTATTTTGTTTATCATTTTTTGCAAGATGCAGGTACTTAAGAATATTACTTAATTATAATTCTTACACCCAAAAAAGAAGTGTAAAGAATTTACAGAGGGTACATTACCTTCCATGTAAGATCAATACTAGCTGGATACTTAAAAGGTTGTGATAATACTGAAAGTTAGATGTGTTACTGTTTATATGAGACAAAGGAACTTCCAGATATGCTAACATCAACCCATTTTACTTGTAGCTTACTAATATTTAAATATTTCTTTCATGTATATTTAGCCAGAAGCTATTAGGAACTGCCTGGACAGTGTAAGGTAAGCTATGTCATTGTATACAGAATGAGTTAATAACATAGTTTGAATGAAGACTGTTTAATAACAAATTGTTTGGATGAAGAATGTGCTTATAAATTGTTTGAATGAAGAATGTTAAAAACAAATTAGTTGAATAAAGAATGTGTTAGTACCAAAATTGTTTGGATGAAGAATGTGTTAATAGCATATTATTTGAATGAAGAATGTGTTAATAGCATATTGTTTGGATGAAGAATGTGTTAATAGCATATTGGCTGGATGAAGAATGTGTTAAAAACAAATTATTTGAATGAAGAATGTGTTAATAGCATATTTTTTGAATGAAGAATGTGTTAATAGCATATTGGTTGGATGAATAATGTGTTAATTGCATATTGGTTGGATGAAGAATGTGTTAATAGCATATTATTTGAATGAAGAATGTGTTAATAGCATATTGTTTGGATGAAGAATGTGTTAATAGCATATTGGTTGGATGAAGAATGTGTTAATAGCATATTGGTTGGATGAAGAATGTGTTAATAGCATATTGGCTGGATGAAGAATGTGTTAATAGCATATTATTTGAATGAAGAATGTGTTAATAGCATATTGTTTGGATGAAGAATGTGTTAATAGCATATTGGTTGGATGAAGAATGTGTTAATAGCATATTGTTTGGATGAAGAATGTGTTAAAAACAAATTATTTGAATGAAGAATGTGTTAATATTTTTTTTATGAAGAATGTGTTAATAACATTGTTTGGACGAAAAATGTGTTAATAACAATACAATGTGACCCTGCTGTTGTGCTCTCCATTATAACATGAATTTTAACATAACATTTTAATGTCATGGCACTAAAAATGGCATATGCATGTATTTTCTTCCGTGCAAAACATATTTTTTGTTCTTAAAAGTACAAAAAAACAACATGTGAAAGTTTACTATCATTTTGAGAAAGATATCATGCATGAATTCTAATATAAAACAATCATGTCATGGCTACTAAAACTATGTATGCATGCATTTTTCTTGTACATAAAGAAATATTTTTTCTTAAGAGTAACATGTAAAAAAGTTTGTTCAGGGATAGCACATGGCTTCTTCACCAGTCACAACTTGCTATTTTTTTATTATTGGCAACAAAATATACCATCTCGCAATATTTTTTAGCAATAAGATTGTTAGCTGTTTAAAATTATATGTACCTTCATGGGTTTGGAGAGAAGAAATTCAAATGCACCCTGAAATGAACCACAAACTTGGATAAAAAATGGACTGTAATCTTTTTGATTTTTTAGTGAAAAGGCCTAAAGTAAAGGTTACTGTGAATGAAATAATAATAGTTTTCACTTTGTAATACTGGTTCTACATTTTATACTTGGACCAGACATTGTGGATGACTTACACTAGATATAACAAAGAATTATATCAGCCTTGCGGTCAAAAGGTCAAAGGCCATGTCATGTGAAAGAAAGAAATGGTTTTCACATAATAACATTAGTTCTACATTGCAAAACTGACTAAACTTTGTTGATGGTTTGCAATAGTGGTAAGAAAGAAGTCTACCAATTCAGTGCCTTAAAGTTCAAAGGTCAGAATCACTGTGACTGAAAGAAGGAAAATGGTTTCTTCATTATAATTTAACTTATCTACCATCTGCAGTTCATCAGACTTTGTGGATGGCTTGCACTTGAGGTAAGGGAGAAGAACCCTGATGGTTTTATTGGTCCAAATATCAAAGGTCAATCTCAGTGACTGAAAAGAAGAAAAAAAATGGTTTTTACATTGTATTTTCAGTTCTTCGTTATCATTAGTTACCAAACATAACAGATGGTTTTTGCACTTGTGTAAGGAAGTAGCCTATTGAATTTTGTGTCAAAAGTTTAAAGGTAAAGGTTGCTCTGAGTGAAAAAATAAAAATGGTTTACATACAATGACAATAGTTCTTCTTGACATGTAAATATTATATACTTGGACCAGCCTTTGTGAATGGCTTGCACTTTTGGTAAGAAAGAAGCATGTTGATTTTTGGTGTCAAAAGGTCAAAGATCAGGGTCACTGCAACTGAAAGAAAAAAATCTGTTTGCACAATAACTTAAGTTCTTTACCTTCTACAGCTAACAAACTATGTGGATGGCTATCACTATGAGTAAGGAAGAACCCAAAAAATGTTAAATTAAAGGTCAAGCTCACTAATTGAAGGAAGAAAAGTGGTTTCTACACAAAAGTTTTAATTATCTTCCTAGAAGACTTTTAAACATGGGGTTGGTGTATAATGTGTCATTCTTAATACTCTTGTTGTAATCTGGTCTAACTTTTGATTATTTGTCCAGGCTATATGAAATAGAGCCATTACAAAATTGCACTGTATAAGCAGTTTCATGGATTCTAAGCTATTTTATTGATTTCAGGCCATATCATGGCATGTTACTTCTGGAGGAGGAAACCACTCTGTTAGAGACACTTCCTGTAGACTGCAACCCTGCACTTGTGAGACTGATCCATGTGAGCAAGCCTGTAAGAAATCTACAAACCCTGGCACTTGAAGCAGATCTCAGTTTGTCCCAGGTATGGTGCAAACATTTTTTCTCATTCTTAGTACTAGTTTCAAACCATACTCAAACTTTACATTTTTTTTACTGTGAATTTAGTATTTTTCATGATGTACCAATTCCATAGCTGCCAAGTGTCCTATTTTTCCTGTATTTGTTCCATATTTTGGACCTGAATACAGCTGTACATTATGCATCCTTTAGCATGTTGTAAGAGGCAACTGAGTGGAATTAACTGATGTGTTGTTGGTTGCATACCATGTTGGTAGAGACAGAAATCCTTGTTATTGATTAAAGAAGGGATTAATAGTTGTCACTGCAATGCAACACACTACTTTAACATCAACTTTAGCTTGAATGGAGACCAAAGAGCACATTCAAATAAATCAGCTTGACATGCCAAACTTCAGGGATTTTGATAAAGACATTTGGCTGCACTGATCTCCATACTTTTCAAAAGTCACAACTGTGATTAAAGAAACATACTTTTATTCCTGGAATCTTACACAAGACTGATTTTTGTGGTGGTGGCAAGGGTAAATTGAGTAAAGTTTCTTCTTTATCAAGTACACCACTCCCTTGATAACTCATGCCCTGATAACTTGCTAACCCACTTTATAACACAGGATCCCAACTTTTAAACCAGAAAAAACAAAAAAAAACTATCCCTCTCTGTTGAGCTTGAAGACAAATGCAATACAAATTGGTTATGGAAACTTTAATATATTGCTCATTTTATTATCAAAATGGTAAATAGGTCCTGGAAATTTTAATCATCATTATGAATATAAACTTTTAGTAAGAAGTTATATAATTTGTTATATTTTCTTTCCAAACAACATTCTTAGTACATGATGTTCAAGAAATTTCAGTCAATGAAAATATCATTTATGCCTAGTGGTGGCAGTACTTTAATAAATAAATACCAATTAAATAATTTTTTATTAATGAAAATTTGTGTTCTAATTCTATCTTTTAGTTTCTTTTGAGTGTATTCATCATAATTTAATGTATCCACTCATAATTAAAAGTAAAATGTGTCAACATACTATAACAGCCATATCCTCAAGCATTTTTTAAAGTCTTTGGTATGAATTTGCCAGGGTTTGAGCCCACGACCTCCTGCATCCAAGGCAGACACTCTAACTACTAGGCCACCAAAGCAGTTAGTTCTGGAAAGAAATGCAGTGCAACAGTAGCAGCTATTATATAACACACATAGACACATGCAGACAGACACACATATTTAATTTTTCAGTATCTATAAAATATTCCTTAAAGTGATCCTTGCAAAGTAAACATTTTGGGGAAGTGTGAGGGAATATTTTATATGGACTTCAGGCTGCAGTAATTAATTTCATGTGGTTACGAATCTTAAACATATTTTCTTTTGCACAGATAAATGAACCTTATATAAATTGGTATATATTAAACACTCTCCACATTTTAGAGGAGTCCTGTGTTCATAAGTCACATGGAAAACGTGTCCAATGAAAGACACCTGTTTTTAAAAAGAGTGTAATGTCCTGAGACTGTCCTTTATTGACAGGTTTTACTTTATATTTAATGAAATTTTACTATTCACTATTCGTTTTCCAGGTATTCCGCCTTGTGTGCCATCTGGTGTACTGGGGAAAGGCTACAATAATATACCCTTTGTGTGAGACCAATACTTATGTATTATCACCTATGGCAAATACCCTTGTGTAAGTAGCCTGAAGTAGAATTTCACTAATAAGACCACTCATAAGAAATGTGTTCCTATATCTGGCATGGTCTAAGTAATGAAGTCCACAGTTAAAATTTTTAATCTGATCCTGTTAGTTGGCTGGTCTTAAGATTGGGAAGGTTATTATACAAAATTTTCAATGTCAAAATTCCTAAATTAAAAAAATTTTGCTCAGTTTGAATATTTTTAAATTTTTTAAAATATTCCTATATAACACTATAAAATGTACAATAACTGAGAAACTGAATTTGATGTTGTTCCAAATTAATGGTTTATTTAACCAATCAAAATTATCATGCTTGGAGGCATGATTAAAACTATGGTGGATCACAAACTGGTCCTTAGTTTGTAGTACATCCCAATAAGCTTTGCTTTGTTTTGCTTCATTATCCCCATGTTGTAGTATGACCTATTGTCATTATTTCCTACATTAGCATGATATAATGTCATAATCCCCATGCTATAGCATGTCTCACTGCCACTATCTTCATGCTATAAAGTGACATATTATCATTATCCCCATGCTATAACATAGCATATTGTCATAATCCCCATACTATAGAGTGACATATTATCATTATTCCCATGCTAAAACATGACACATTGTCATTATCCCCCATTCTACAGTATGGTATATTTCCTCATGCTGTAACGTTATTGTCATAATCCCCATACTATTGCATGACATAGTGCCTGCTATAATCCCTTTGCTACAGTATGGCATATTGTAGTAATCCCCATGCTATAACATACCATATTATCATAATCCCCATGCTATAACATGGCATAGTTGTAATCATGCTATAGCATGGCAGGTTGTCATAATCCCCATACTATAGCATAGTATAATGTTGTTATCCCCATGCTATAGTATGGCATAGTGTTGTTATCCCCATGCTATAGTATGGCATATTGTTGTAATCCCCATGCTAAAGCATGACATATTGTCATAATCCCCATGCTGTAGTTATAGGTTACTTCATTTGTATGGGAAGATAAGAACGAGTTTTTCAGATTGATATACTGCATGACCTTGGGAGTTTAGTTTAGCTATCTGACAAAATGAGTTCATATTTTCCCATACAAATACAGTAACCTTTTTATTATATGCTCATTTCTTATTCTTATCAAGGCTTAAATATATAAACAAAAATACACTATAAGAAACAAAGTAACTAAATGTATACCGTATTCCAGACTAAATACGTAATTGTTGATGGGTCATTACACATTATTAATGAGTGCATAACTCTGCCCAGATAAATTTGAAGTTGGTCGCGCGCTAGATGTACGTTTTGAAAGAAAATGGTGTTTGGTCTACTTAAAATTAAAATTTGGAGTAAAATTGTTAATGAATACACATTGCAACAACTTTTCCATTTGATCTGGAATGAATACATTTTGATAATTTTGTAAATTCAATGCAATCTTTTGATTATGGTCTGGATTTATCTACATAAAGTGACTTGCATTGGATTCCAGCAGCGTCTGCCAATTTAATAGTTTGGAATTGTGTTGACATCAACATGTGTTTCTTTTCTGTCATTGAATGATTCAGATCATAATGTGGGAAAATTATGAAGCCCTTCTATTGCAATTATTGAAAAGATGCTGTGAAATTGAATGTTTATTTCATTTTTAATGGAGTAAGGAGAATGTAACTGCACTTGGAATATACTCGAAATTACAATACAATTTCAAAATGTGTATTCAACCTTGAGAACCCTTGACATGGTTTATATAATTCAGATTTACAGAACTACAAAAGTATATTTTTGAGGGAATTAAGGAAGTAAGATTGTAAGTATATTTTTTGCCATTTTTTACCAGTTAAAGAAGACAGTTTATGTGTATAACTTGCATGTTATTATGAGAACCCTGTATAGCATCTATATCTAGCTAAATCTGAAACACTATCAAAAAAGTAAACACGGAATGTGCCAAAGCAGTTTGTATGAGTCAGTAAATGAAACATTTGCTGGTATGTGTCAGTCTATGAAATATCTTCTTTAGTTCATTCATTAAAAAATTGTTTACGTTAGAAAATAGTTTCTTTGAATTGAGCACGAGGAGTTCAATATAAAAGTGTGCAATATCGGTAAATACTAAACAATTCTGACAATATAAAGTAACAGAGAAAAAAATGAGCATATAATAACATGGCATATTTTCATAATCCCCATGTTATAGCATGATATATTGTCAATATCCCATGCTATAGCATGTCTCATTGCCAATGTCCCCATGTTATAGAATGACATATCATTATCACCATGCTAAAACATGACACATTGTCATTATCCCCATGCTACAGTATGGTATATTTGCTCATGCTGTAAAGTGGCATATTTTCATAATCCCCATGCTATAGCATGATAGATTGTCAATATTCCCATGCTATTGGATGCCATATTGTCATATCCTCCATCATCAGTCCATCATCCATCATCAGTCTCCATCTGTCTGTTCATCCATTGGCTCATCTGTCAGCAACTCAGTTTCCAACTGAACCGGAGAGTGAGAATTAATTAAATTTGGTATGAAGGATGCAAATATGCTAACCATTTGCAGGAGGGATATAGTTTAAGTTCCTGTGAGGGTGTCAAAGGTCAAATATTAAAATATTGTAATTAAAGTGCCATTTTGGATTATTTATTTATACTGAATTTTATACATGCAGTTATGGCAAGAAGACAAAACATGAATGTAATAATATATATGAAATTGAAAATCATGTTGTGGTCCTGAAGATTGGAGAAGCAATGGTGGGGACACATAGTAAGAAAGACATCATTGTTTGCCATAATGTGTCATGGAAGTAGTTCTAAATAATTTTGCCATGCCAGTACAAAATCTAAAGTTTATTTTTTCTGTTTCAGTTCCTCCCAGCTAGTTAGGGATTTTGAGATGCAATTTGAAGGGACCTTCTTGCCAACAATAATGTCAGAGTTCTCTTTCCCTACCCAGATGCAAGATACAAGAAACATTCTGAATGACCAACAGCAACAGGTGCTACTGATAATTCCTTTTTTGCCATGCACTGATTTTTATTGATTTCATTGTTGCTACAGAGCACAAATTTGAAGATCCCATAAAACAATCATCAATCTATACAGATAATAGGACCCTATTCCCCAATTAATATTAAACGTAACTACTTTTTAAGGTTTTAGTGGATTTCTGTGAAACAGTATTTATTATGGTCATCATGAAAAGATACATTTAGCAATCATTCTCACATTATTTCATTAAGCTATGAACTTTTTTTCTTAGGTCTAGAGCAAAAGAGGCGAAAGTAAACATATGTGAGTGAATTGTTCTAATTCAGTACTTTTTTAACCAAACATACATGCATTAAAAGTTAGAAGAAACAATATATTTAACACATTATCCTCTGGCACCTCGTTTACACATCAGGATGTGGTAGCCTACTTCAGAGCTCTGTAGCATCAAGGTCATGTATGATAGACTAAAGTGGGTGGTATTATAGAAAAGTAAACAGATGCAGCTTTACCATGATACCAAATAATCTGGACTTTCTAGTTGCACGACAAAATACAAAATGAAAAATGTAATTTTTTGGACATGGTTGTTTTCAACTAAACCTTTGCCCATAGTTGGAATCTGGTTTTATGTCCAGATTTGAGGCTTTTTGGCCTGCAGACTGGTATGAACTGCACACAGATAGGCAAACCTTTGCAATAAGTATGATAATAGGGCTTTAGGAATAAAAAGTGGTCTTGATACGAAAATGATGAACTTTTACCCTTCTGCTTATGTGTGAGCAAAATAGCCAATGAAAAAAATGTCTCTAACACAAGTAGACATTAGTTTAACCAGAAATCTCTTGGAGGTCAATGTATTAGGATGATCATAAAATATGTTTCCTACTTGCATTTCATGTGAAAATTACAAAAACTTCCAGGGGTTAATGAGTTAACAGATTTTAAGTTATAAAGTTACAATCCTGGGTTCACTTGCCAAGTCTGGCAAGTACTAAAATATTTTACTTGTCAAGAATAAAATCTAATTATAAAAATATTAAAGTTAATGATGTAGATCAACTAGATTCATTCGTGTGATAAGTTGTTTTCCAAAATGAATTCTATGACCATCATGACAGGAGGTCCAATTAATTATAAATTGAGGGCTGTGTGCTCTTCCTCAGGTTGTAATTTATTAGTATTGAAAAATGAGAGCAAAAAACTTGTATGGTTTTGATCAAAACAAATGGAAAACGAGGTTTCAAGTAGAAAATGTGGACTTTTAATGCACAAAGTCAACAATATTCTCAGCAAGACATCCTTTTCAGTAAAGAGAAACCTTGTCAACCCTATATCATGACTCACTTAGGCAAAATTCTACTGACAGTCCATAAATTTTCATTTGCTATTTTGAATGGGCAAACTTTCAGCCTCTCTTAGAATAAAATAATTGTAGGAAATAGCTATAGAAAGTCATAAAACTAGGTTGTTATGTCACCATTATGATGTCAGTGTTTGTTATCTTAGTGTAGAGTGGTGTTGGGAAATATAAGAGAGATATACCGATATATTGCTATGAATGAAACTTTGTCCTTATTTTGGGACAGATATTTAACTGATGCAATAAAATGTGCCAGCCAATGAAATTGTTTAAACCCATTTTTGTGTTAATATATTCATTGTTCCAAAAGATTTAATATTTTAACATAAGTGATCATCCTTTTTATAGGGTGGGTTCAATGAAATTCATGAGCACTTATTACTGGACTGCATGAGTACACTAAAAGGATGGCATTAATTTCAGATTTTTAATTGAACTCATCTGTTAAATGTCTGTATCGTTTAATTTTTTCAGGATCGAAAGGTGCAAATGGTTGTGTGGCTGCTTCAACATCATCTTCTAATGCAGCTCCATACATATATAAGTTTTGTTGCTCCTGTTTCTCACAGGCGTTTAAAAACCCCAGAAGAAATGCTTCGAAAGTTGCCAGTACTTGATGACAAGCGAGACAACTCAGATGAATGTTTAAACAGATTTCATCGCTCTCATAGCTTGTCTGATATAGCATCAGGTGAGTACAGTACGCTGCCTACAGATCGGGGTGTATGCAGTTTGTTAATAGTAGTAAATAGAACAAACAGCATAATCTCTGATCTGCTGGCAAATGATGCAGTATCAGATCAAGTGTCTGTGTTTTTTGCTGTTGGAGTCCGCTTTTAGTCTGTGTTGTTTGCTGTTGGAGTCTGCTTATAGGCAAATATATACAGTATTGTGATTGGTCATGACTCTGCCTGTATGTCTGTGCATCCACCCATTTGTAAGCAAATATGCTTCTGCACCAGTTGAGGTAGGATAATCATGTATCTTGTAATGTCTCAGCAGAATGAGTAGATGACACAGGTTTTAGATCCTGGATGCATTTCTCAGGGGAGGTGGTAGGTGAAGGGAGGGCACAGATCAGAGGTCGCATTTCATGGACTGATATGAATTGTTCCTGGAAATCCCAACTCCATCTTCACTGATTGAAGAAGGATCATTATATTTGGTATGATGTTTCTGCTGTGATAAATAACAAGATATTCAATTCTGGATGTACCATCTGGCTGGTGTGGAGGGGTTAAGCATTAAATATCACATTGGTAATATCGAGCAGTTTTGAAACTGATCTTCATCTACACTGGTTGAAGGAGGGTGATCATATTTTGTATGACGTTTCACAAAGGCTAGTAAATACAACATTGTTATCAACATCCAGAATGTATCCCAAGATAAATGGGGGGATGCAAAAATAAAACTTGATATTTGTTCTGACCTCCATTTCTACTTATTAGGGTTTCTTCATCAAGATGTAGGAGTCCTACTGTAATTCACCTTTCATGTCTGTCCTTGTTTTCACACATCATGTACGTATTATAACTCTGCAACCATTGCACATAGGAGCCAAAGTTATTCACTTGAGTTACATCATTCTTATATGATATTATGTCTACAAAGATGTGCGCAAAACATAAGAATGTATGTATTAGCCTTTCCAAGAGGTAGGTGCTGTGAAACCCATTCCAGACTGTTGGCTAGGAAATAGGCAGAAAAAGACTGATACTTTGCATAAGTCTATATACTACTATATGTACAGACACAGAAGCCAATGATGAGCAGTACAATAGATCTCTTCTCACTTTATAGAGGTCAGATAAAAATTGTTTCTTCTCAGTAACTTGACAGACTTGGACTTTAACTTTGTGGTACTTTTGAAAAGAAGAAACCTATTGGTTTGGTGGTCAAAAGGTAAAGGTCACAAGTGAGAAATGAAAAATTGGTTGTTGGAGATAAAATTCAGTTCTCAACCATTTACCTTATAAGATTATAGATGACTTATATGTTGGGCAAGAAAGGTAACTTCTGCATAATAAATTTGGTCTTAGTTTCATAATTTGGCTAATAATGGGGTGCTCCCATTTAGGTAAGAAACTGGCCTATTGATTTTATTGTCTGTAAATGAAAGGTTAAGGTCATTGTAACTTGAATAAAAATGGTTTCTTTGCTCAGAAACGTTTGTTCTTTAAGTAAGTTTCAAGATCAAACTTTCTGGATGGTTTGCACTTAGGACAAGAAAGAAACTTAGATATTGGAGTCTAAATTCAGAGTTTTAATGTCACAGTAATTCTAATAAAAAAATTGTTTCTGTTCATCAAGTTCAGTTTAAGACTCGGTATCTTGATGAAATCCTAAGGTATATGAGACCTGTTGGTTAATAATTTATAGTCAGCCATGCCATATTTGGCCTTCATAGATGACTATTCAACACAGGCTGAGTTTATAACATACCATTTACAGTAATCATGTTATACTCTGCCACCTTAAGTATTGAGGTATTATGGCTTGCTGCCATCAGTCAAGCTGGGTTTGTCTATCCTTTTAATGAACAGATTTAAGTGAAACTTGGTATGTGTGTTACTCTAATCAAAATGAAAAAAAAAACCCTATTGATTTTAGGTGACAAATCACTGACACAAGTTGGTTTTGTGTCATTCATTTGTATACCAAGTACAGACAAATACCTAACCAATGCTTACCTACTTAAGGGTGAATTTGGACCAGACAATACCTTGCCTACTTATAATAGAGATTTTTCATGTCAGATGTATTGACTTCCACCCCTATGAGAAAACAAAATTATAATGTCAGTTTAAGTAGCTGTTAATGATTTGCCACCTGAGAAAATCTTAAATATTTTCTAAATTACAGATTATACCAAGATTTATTTCAGGGATTTTAAACAATTTTACCTTGTCATTTATTGCATAAACTTTTTAAATATTTTTTCATCTTAACCTGTTATCTTTTACCTAATTTGAGTGATGATTTATTTTAATTAGAAGAGTTTATGTAACTTTGTATTTTCAACATGCAGCTTTTACTTGACATTATATAGCTATGATTGTGCTGATGTGTAGTAATACATACATACATACATACATACATACATACATACATACATACATACATACATACATAGAATTTTGTTTATAATTTACAAAAAAATAGAAATAGATTCTACTCTGCAGATTTTGAATGAAATTTTGTGTGTTTATTTTCTTAGCCAAATATTAATCGTTGGTACTTTGAAGATCACTGTTACTAAAAAATAATTGTTGCCTTTGCATTTCATATTTACATTGTATGTGCATTCCTCATAGCCCCCATAGTTGATTCATGATGGTTTGAGTAACGTGAAGTTCATGGACAGTGTCACTAGAAATGGTTGCAAGTTTACTTTATCTCACACATTTCACCAGTATGTGGTATGTTATCCCTTTTCACCCAAAGATGGATATATATATATATATATATATATATATATATATATATATATATATATATATACACCACTCCCTCGATAACTCGTGGACATTGGGGTCCAAAAACATCGACCGCGATATAAGCAAAGGCGCGAGTTTTATAGAGGGACCTATAACAAACAACAAATATAACAATGGGATCAACGCATAGGGAAAAGGGGGTGGGGTGGCTTGGCATGTTGAATATTCAATTAATAATCACGCTAAGATTAACAGTTGATAAATATCTTTTCATATCTGTTTTTCCTCACAGAGCAACATTAATTTCATGATAACTTACAGTATATTGAGGAAATCATCTAAACATTATTCCTCCTGGTTTCCGTTTGCTTAGCACATGTACTTCACATGTTGTGTATTACGTCACTTATTTTTGTGGTGAATGGTATACATTCTAATTTTATTGTTTGATTTAAAGTAGACTGTTTTTTTTTTCAAATACAAAAGATCGACACATTTCGAAAAAAACTGTCGATCGAACGATGTGTAGATTTTTATTGCGGTAGAAGTAAAATGGAAGAAAAAAAATCACAAGGTTTAACCATTACCAACATGAATTTAATGGGTTTAAAACAACATAAATTAGAACACGATAACACTTGCGGTTTGTCACACGTTTGAAAAATATCACTTCACATTTTGAAAAAATGCAAATTTCACAATATGGATTCTATCTTTACTGGCAATACTGTATTTTCTGCCCTATAAGTTGCTCCTGCGTATAAGTCGCTCCTCCGCACTTACCATAATCACGTTTTAGATATGGCCGGCCATTGCATTCGACTTGGTAATTTCCAACTTCGTGTAAGAAATATTATACAATTGTTTAAGAGTTATATAAAAGTCAGTATTACAATAGACTTTGACTTTGCCTTGAGTCGTATTTGAATTGTTGAAAGTCCATGACCTGCAGCACGCTGTTCCACAATCCATTTTCATAGATTCTCCTCGAGAACTGGCCAACTTGCTTTGCCACTACGATTTCCCTTCTTGGTTTTTATTTTGTTGACCTTTACTCATCTTCTTTTTTACGCCAGTCACGCACAATCTTCTCGCTTACATTGAATTTTCTTTCTGCTACACAATTTCCGTTTTTTTTCGCAAATGCTACGACGTTTAACTTAATTCTGCATCATATTTTTTCTAGTTGTTGGTGCCATGATAAATGGCACGAATTTAATTTAAAACAAAACTTATTGACTTACGCTAATATAACAATTTTAAATCATACAACGTTATTGTGAAACTATATTTTATTAATGCTCCATTGTATGAACGGTACGTATTTATATATCGGTCATTTCCACAACCCAAGCGAACTTCAAAGGCACTTTATACACTACAGTGATTTTAATACATTAACTAAGACATTGCGAATTCACCTAACTATTGAAACTGTTTACTATCCTTCCATTTATTTTTTTTTATTAATTACTGGTACTTTGAAGTTCTATCCATGAAGCCAGTCTTGGCTTAATCCAGAGTTTAAAACTAGAGCAATCAGCAGAGGAAATATTCTTGCTATGTTTTGTTTTTTTTTGATAACAAGCCATTGCAAAACCAACCGAAAAAAAAAAACTACTATTAAAGTAAATTATGAAGCGCTAACAGGTCTCGGAAACGTTTTACATTGACATGATTCGTTGTTTAAAACAACAAAATAATCCCAGTTCTGCATTCTGTATTTATTTGAGTACATCAAAAGAACATGACACAATAGCTGGGCGGCAAGTTCAAAGCTTGGGTGGGAAAATGTGCTGAAATTTACAACGACCGAATTTAGAGACCGCAAGATTCAAAGATGTACATGCGGAATAATAAAGGAAATACAATGGCAATTGTTATTTCAGTATTGTTTTTAATTTTTTTATTTATTAATAACAACAAATTTTAGTACATATATAACTAAATATTATTTGACTATTTAATTTGATAATCTTATAGTCTAATACTTACGTGTACCATATGTAAGTTTCCAGCAATTGGCTTGCCCGTATACCGGCAGATGCATTTTGCTAAAGCACATCATCACTGCGCATCAGTCACAGTTGTTAAAAAAATTTATCGTATAAGTTGCTCATGCATATAAGTCGCACACGTTATTTTTAAGGAAAGAAAACAAAAAAAAAAGTAGCGACTTATAACCCGGAAAATACGGTAATCATCATTTTCGATGATAAAAATGATCTATGTATCAAGGTTAAATTTGCCAATTTACAATTTCTTTTCACGACTTTTTCATGTTTAACACATTTTAAAATATATTTTCCTTGGGGAAAAAAATCGGGAGCCATGCCAGACACCGCGTTATAAGCGGGTTTGCGAGTTATCCGGCACGAGTTATCAAGGGAGTGGTGTGTGTATATATATATATATATATATATATATATATATATATATATATATATATATATATATATATATATATAGATTTGGGGTCAGTTGGTTAAAAGTCATTGTCAGATTTTTAGCATTCTTTTTTTTAGAAAGATATTTTCTCACAACTAGCCTTATTGTTTGTCAGGTACTATGAGCCATTTTTGTTGCTAATATAAATCATTATTATGTAGAAAAACAATGGACTAAATGGATTATTTTTTACAGTAAACAGTGATGAAAGCATGGGGCCTGTGGCAAATTCTAGCAGTATGATGTCCAAGAGCCCATCAGTCGAGTTTACTGCTGACATTTCATTGTTTTCTGAAGAGGTTAAAGCTTTTCTTGTGCAGGACTCGGGGTTGAATAATCTTACCGTTGAAGAACAGGAGGCCATTATGAATGTACCTGCAACCCAAAATCTGGAGGATATCAAGCTATTTGCTAAGTATGAATTTTGTATTGTTAAGGATGATCAGTAGATAGCTGAAAATCTGACACTTTTGGCTCTGTGATTATGTAACACTTTAGCTGTTCACTATTATATGTTCATAGTTGAGGATCTTGGGCTATTTGTTAAGCATAATCTGTGTGTAGTTGAGGATCTCTGGCTATTTATTAAGCATAATCTGTGTATAGTTGAGGATCTCTGGCTATTTGTTAAGCATAATCTGTGTATAGTTGAGGATCTCTGGCTATTTGTTAAGCATAGTCTGTGTATAATTGAGGATCTTGGGCTATTTGTTAAGCATAATCTGTGTATAGTTGAGGATCTCGGGCTATTTGTTAAGCATAATCTGTGTTTAGTTTTTGTATCTTAAGCTATTTGTTAAGCATAATCTGTGTATAGTTGAGGATCTCTGGCTATTTGTTAAGCATAATCTGTGTATAGTTGTGTAAAATCCTTAACTTTTTGCAGTGTTGCTATTTGCAGATTTTAATTTGTTAAAAGATGAATATCTGTTTGATAAGCATGATAATGTGGGTACTTTTTATTTGAAACACTAGTTCTTACCAAATACCAGGATCACTTCCACAGTGCATTGATTATAGGATTCATTGTAATTTTTCTAAAAACAAGCAAAATGCATGAAAATTGCTTATCATATTTTCAATTTCTACCTTTCTTTCTTCATTAAATCTCACCTATATTTAAAAATTTCTTATCTTTTAGTTCTAATGTAGGGGTGAATCTCCCACCTCCAAGTTATTAGTTTAAAAAAGATCCTGATTTAGTTCATATTAACCTTTTGCAGAACAAAATGCATGCTGGAAATATGCAATGAATTGATATGTTCTGTACTGCTTTGACACTTGACATTTTTTATTCTTTTGAATTAACATTTTCCTAAGATTACACATCATTTTGGAACTGTTTCCTTGAGCTACTGGAATAAAGTGACACTGCTTAGTTTGGGAAAGGATATTGTTAAATAACATAAAGCCCTCAATCATACAGTGGCAGGTTGATGTAATATTTGACTGATTGTAAATATAAGTTTTCACTGAACGCATCAATGCATAACTATAGTTCACAGTCAATCTCACTGTCATATGTCATGAGCATTCAGAATACTTAGGCATTTTTGGCAGTAGCTTTGTGTCAGCTTGATGAGCCTTTGGAATACATTGGGCTGATTTTGCAGTGGCTTTTAGTCAGTTTTGTTGAGCATTTGGAATACTTTGCACTTTTGCAGTGGCTTTGTGTCAGTTTGATGAGCATTTGGAATACTTTGGGCCTTTTTTACAGTGGTATTGTGTTAGTTTGATGAGCATTTGGAATACTTTGCACTTTTGCAGTGGCTTTGTGTCAGTTTGATGAGCATTTGGAATACTTTGGGCAGAAGCAACATTTGGTGAAAATGTTTGAACACAAGAAAAATAGCTGTCAGACAAACAATTACTACTTCAATCTTTCTTGGCCTGTTGTTTGGTCATTAATACAAGCTATTGATGTTTCTCTTAAAATATTTTGGAAGATTGACAATGAAACTTTACACAAACAATCATCCAAAAGTTTAGTTGATGAGAAATGAAAATGGTGCTTCTGGGACACACATTATGTCCACTATAATGCTCCTCCTCCATTGTGGATGGTCACTAATGACATGGGGATATGATGCTCAGTGAAAATGACGCTGATTGGACATGAATGGACACCATGGTGGCCATCTTGAAAATCATTTCTGTATGCATCCTGAATGGATGAATATATTGACATGGGTTTTCACTAAAAAAACTTCTTATATAATGTAAAGTTCTCACTAAAGAGCTCATGATATCTAGTTTGTCTTAAAAAAAAATGGTACAGACCAATGATGACCATCTTGAAAATCTTGTTGGTCATATCAGCAAAGAATTTTCACCAAAACATTTATACTATATTTAGTTGGTCTGAAATAAAAGTGATGCCAATATGACTGTCAACATTTAAAACATTTTGTAGAGAGC
Source organism: Potamilus streckersoni (assembly GCA_016746295.1). Taxonomy (NCBI): domain Eukaryota; kingdom Metazoa; phylum Mollusca; class Bivalvia; order Unionida; family Unionidae; genus Potamilus; species Potamilus streckersoni. Next base: position 4,026,177 of record JAEAOA010001694.1, read on the forward strand.
TACTTCTTCAAAACTGATGGCCATACCAATGTAAAAATGGAAGGAAAAAAGTATTTTTTTCTTTTAATATATAATCATTTCTGTATTAAAATGGTATTTATCTTATATTCGAAACAGCCGACTTTGGCAGTCTTACTTCTCCAGAACTGATGGTCTTAAAGATACAAGGTTTTCACTAAAACAGTATCAGACCAATATGTCACTAATTCTGAATGAAAATTATGCTCAACTGATCTCCAGCATGGCATCTTAATGGCCATCTAAAACTCTTGCTATCACTACTTCGCTTGCATAAATGGTGGCAATAACACATTTTTTCACTTAAATAGCACTTGCAGTATTTAATTGGTTCTGAATGAAAATGATGCAGATCTAATCAATGAAACATCTTTACTTTTGTGAAGGACCTAACTGACCTTGGGTCAAGTAAAAAGCCATTGCACATTTGTATGTACTTCACTAAGCATGTGAACATGGTGACTTGTATTTATACAAGAGAATTTTTGCCAGACTTTGCATATAAAGACATAGCCACATTTTTATTTGGAGTCAGATTTCATTTTATAATAAGAAACATTACCTAGTTCAAACTATTTTACCAACCAACTGTAAACAAAAATACAACAGTTAACTTGAGTAATTGGTTATACTGCATACATATATGTACTTATGTGTACACATTTACTCAAATATTATGAAAATATTTTTGTAACCAAGTAAGTTTGGTATGTTGGAGTTGGGCAGTAATATCAGATTTGTTTTTCAATACTCAGCAGTTAAAACAAAAATAAATGCGATAAAAAATGGTCTTGTCTTTCTTGGAAATAAATTTCAGCCAGTAGAGCATTAAGTGACTCAATAAACACTTTAGCCAGCTGTTTCAATTGGCTGAGATCTAAAGCAGAATAACCCTAAGCGATCAAAAAAATATTCCATCTAGGACAATCAAAGATTTGTCTAATTACCTAGAATTTTTCAATTTTCATGAAAGTGCCCAAAAATTGAAATCATTCCTAAGTTTAACAACATTAAAAAACCTTTACTTAAGAAAAATATTCATTTTTCCATGGTACAGTGAAATTGATTTTTTTAGTCATTAGTTGTAACTCTAAGGATTTACTGTTGTTAGAATATCATTTACTAGATGGTCATCATAAACTCAGCCTTTTATTCAATTATTTTTCAGACTGCTTCCATATTTTAATGGCAAGCATCACCTGGAAGAAATAATGTATTACGAAAATATGAGGAGATCACAGCTGCTGACATTGTTGGAAAAATTCAGAGATGTTTTAATTATGTGTTCCTTCCAAGATCCAGCAGATACTTTCTATGTGAGATGCTGAATGGAGTTTACTTGTGCATTATGCTTATTTTTACAAATTTAAGTTTGAAATTCTTCTGTCAAAACATACAGTAAAAATGCATTTAACACCTGTACTGCCGACCTAAAGGTACTCACAGGCAGGATGTACACCTAATATTGTTGGTAGTAACAAGTGTGTGTTGTTTATGCTGGTTAATAATTCAGAGTAAGACATTTTGAGCTTTTTAAATGTTCTGTCCATGCACTTTTTCAAGGTCTTTACAATAAAGAGAGGTCACAATAATGGCCATATTTAATAAGAACATGTTATTTCACTTATTTAATCATTCTCAGCTTTATGTATATTTTGGAATGAAAGTTTAAAAAATTCACCATTACATGTATAAAAAAAATTTGTCAACGTTGGCTTCATTTTGCTCTTAAGTCTTACCTAACAATTGACCTGGTTTATATGGTATTGTAAGAACATACCTTGGTTAACAATTTTAGAAACTTTTTATTATGTTGATTTTACCTATTTTACTATATCTCATTAGAAATTTGTTGTTGTTGTTTTTGTTGTTATAGGGGTTTAATGCCATTTTTCAGCACATGATAGACTATACATGGCGACCAGTATAATTGGTGGAGAAAGAACCTGGGAAAACCCCAGAAAGAACCACTGACCAATGAGAAGCTACTGGCAAGCTTTCTTACATACCCACATTGACCGAATCTGAGACTCAATAGAAATTTGTTTAAAAGATAATGGCATAATTAATATGCACAATCTACTGTTCATAATTGAAGTGGTCCAGTATATAAACTCATATAAACCGATAAACAATATATACCCATTTACCTAGCTTTATAGAAATTGGATGAGAAATATAGTCTCAATGTTTCAAAAGGTAACAAGTTCAGCCAGTCAGATGCAATGAATCTCATTTGTCATCTCAAAATTTTTGTTAGTTCTAATCTTCTTGAAATAAAAGTGGTGAAATTGACATTCTATTTTCACTAATAAAAGAATGCTGTATATAATTGGTGAGTTATGAACAAGTTTGAAAACTAGGCCTACATGATCTTAGAGGAAAGTTTGAGATCACTGCTTAGACTTTTATTCTTCAGTAATCTGATAAACACAGTGAATTTTACACATACAAATGAATTTTGATTATGTTCTGTTCTATAAACAGGTTGATTGCCAACACTCTGAAATTAAATTTCAAGGTCAAAAGTCTTGACTCTAGTTTTGAATAGTGATGTCTTGTGAGCTTAACACAAACAAGTATGAATATTATCAAATCTAGTTTGTGGATACATCAGAAATATTAGTTGAATGTATTTTTAACACATCAGTCATAGGGTAGAGCATATTATATTGTCCCTCCATCTATCTATTAGTTTGTTTTCTGCACATTAACCTGGTTCCTCCATCTTACTTTCTTAGATTTAGTTCCTCCTGTGCCATTTGGCACATTGGGCAGCAAGTGCTCTCCATTGAGGTCAATCTGTCACAATGGTTTCAGTGTTATCCAGTGATATACCCAGCACTCTCAGATCTTTGATGAAGATGCTTCGCGATGAAGTTTGGGGGCAGTCTTGTTTCCGTCTTCCCTGTTGCGTCCACGAGATGACGTTTCTTGGATGCCATGAGATTGGTTGCTAGAGTAAGTGGCCTGCAAAACGTAGCCTACCATATGTAATAATGTTGTTGAGAGGGCGGTTGCCTGTTCACTGGTGGATCTCTTCATTTTTGATACGAGACTTGCAGGATTTGATGCAGCCATTGCTGTTGGGCGACGCTAAGCCTCCATGCAATCTGGGCCTACATCTTCCCCATTACATATGCATAGGAAGGGGGCCGAGTGGTCTAAAGTGCTGTCCGTTACAGATCACTGCCATCTCACCTCTGTCTGCGTGGGTTCGAGTCTAGGATTCGGCGAATGTGGATATGTGAGAAAGCTGGCCAGTAGCTTCTCGTGGGTCGGTGGTTCTTTCCGGTGATTTCCCGGTTTCTTCCTCCACCATTAATACTGGCCGCCATGAATAGCCTATCGTGTGCTGAAAAATGGCGTTAAGCCCCAGAACAACATCAACAACAACATATGCATAGGTTGCAGTCAGGATGACAATAGTATTGAATTGCCTGATTTTCATTACTTCTCTGATTTGCGTGTTAGCCTAGATTGGTTGAAGCTGTTGAAAGATTGCTTTTGTCTTACCTATTCTACAAGTGACATCATGGTCGTCGTCGCCATCATCAGCTACGGTGCTTCTTAGGTTGGTGTATTTCTCTACCTCCTCAAGTTGTTGCTGACCAATCTTTATGGCATCCCTTGCTGTGGTATTATATCTGATCGTCATGATCCTTGTCTTATTCCCACATATCCAAAGTCCAATTTGGGCCACTTTGCGTTCCAGGCTCATTGTCATTTCTTGCGCCTTTTTATTTGAGGTGCCAAGGAGTGCAATGTCATCTAAAGGTACCAAATTTTGTAGAGGGAATACACTTGGAGATGGGAGACACCCAATTAATTATGTGATAGAAAGCTCAGAGGTCAAGGTAACTGTGAATGAAAGAAATATAATTTTAGCACAATAACTGAAGTTCTCCAAGATCAATAGTTACCAAACTTTGTAGATAGCTTAGAGGTTTGGTAAGGAAAAATCGTTTTGATTTTGGGGTTGAAGGTCAGAAGTTGAGGTCACTGTGACGCAAAGAAGAAAAATGGTTTCTGCACAATAACTAGAGTTATCCATCATTTACACTTACAAACTTTGTAAAGGTTTCTCTTGGTTTACGGAAGAACTGAATTGACTTTGGAGTCAAATGGTCAAGGTCACAGAGACAAAATTAAACAAGATTACATACAATAATGCAAACTTTGTGAATGGCTTGCATTTAGGTATGGAATTAGCCTTTAAATATTGAGTCAAAAGGTAGGAGGTCAGGGTCACTGGAACAGATATAAGAAAAATGGTTTGTGTGTAAAAATTTCAGTTGTCTGCATAGAAGAATGTTTAATACATTGTGGGCATATAATATGTTGCTCATTGCACTTGTGTTTTAATACTAATGTTACATTAAATCAAACCATTCCAGTGAACTAGTGGTTATGGTGTCCACCTTGGATATGAGAGGTCGTGGGTTTGAATACCTGCCTTGTCGTAACAAAGACTTATAAAATGTAACTAACAATTGCCTCACTAGGTGCTAAGCATTAAGAGGTTAGTGTTAGGACTGATGAGTCTGGTGTCATGATAATGAGACTGGGTGGGACATCTTGCTACATGTCAGCAGCATGATATCCCAGTGCTAGACATTACTATAAGCTGCCACACTGTGGACATCATAGCAATATAACTGAAATGTTTTTAAAGCTACATTAAAACTCCAGATCTCTCACACACACATACACACATTACATCAAACTTAAACATTTGAGTATATCTTAAGAATATTCAAGACAAGTGCAGTGATCTTCCATTCATAATATCAGGTTCAAGGTTAAAGACAATGCTAAAAGATTTCTATTCTGCACATATAAAATACTTTGCGAAACAGTACAAAATTATTTTTGTTACTAAATTTACTTTGCTGAAGTTTCTGAGGAATATCTAAGATGATTTTAGCACTCGACACTTAGAAAAGATAAATTTCGGTAAGAAATGGACTTCTAATGAACTCCTATGAATCATTTTCAGCTAGTACTTTGAGGGACTCTTGTTTGCAATAACTTGGATCAAATGGTTTGTAGTTTTGTCATTCCAAAAGTAAGATGTTTGCAAAAGGTTAATACAGTGTCAGTCTTAAAATTTACTCAAGTGTATTTTTGTCTTGCATTTATTGTACAGATAAAAAAGAGAGATACCAGTGCTGATATTTCCTTCAGCATCAACTTAGTGATCAAGTTTTTGTGCAAGCCCATAATATAGCATTCACTTTGGTATCCTTGTGCATGTCTGTCCATCCATATGTCTGTCCACACCCTAGATTAACCTCAGTATTGAAAGTTATTTTGCTTAGCCAAATAAAAATCATGCTTAAAAAAAGTATGTTATATAGATTAATAATTTTTGTTAATTTTAATTGACTGACTAATCATTTTAACAGATATTCTAATATTTCCTTTTTATTTAACATATGCAATACAAATTGGTTCACTTGTAAAGGGAAACACTATTGTGCTGGGACACAATACCTTTATTTAGTTTTATATATAAACTAAAACACAACATCTGTTACCAGATAGGAGACAGTTGTTCCTTTTCTGATGGTAGCAGAAACAGCACTGAAAGTGGGATTTTGGTTCATGTTTTTCATGTTTGTGTTGGCAAAATATACATGACCTGGGTTTAATTTTTTTTCTTAAGGTCACAAGGTTGGTATATAAAGAATTTGGATTATGCAGTTCAAGTAATAAAGATAATTTTATATAGAAATCATGACAGTGTAATTGATAGTGGTCTTGCAATATCCATTTATTTTGTTACTCGATTAGACATTTGCTTTCATGGATTGAAAATGTAAAATATGGTTCATTAGTATACCGCTTGTAATTAAAACCCAGTGAGAATGCAGAATATTTGTCACTTGAATTGTAGTAAAACTGGACCAGTTCTTGTGTGAAACATTTAAAAGTTAACAAATGTATTTATCCAGTGATAATATTGGTCATGATTGTTGCTTCATTTACTCTGTGGTTTCTTAGCAAATATGCATTGATGTAATAACAGTTTTGATATCATGTCAAGACTTGATTGTGTCATATTCCACATTTGGTAATAACTGGTGTAAAACTGGGGGACAAAAATGTGATTCGGGAGTCACTGTGCAACCTACTGCCCATGACAAGCAGCTCACAGTCTGGTTTTATCCACTTATTTACAGGTTATGGCCTTAAAAATCTTTTATCCTGTCCACACACTGGAAGAAGTTGAGCATGCCTTTATTACATTGTATAGTTAAGATCAGAATACCTAGGTAAGACATATTACATTGTAAACAAAAACTTTGGGTCCCATTTTTAGCCATGAATAATTAGTACCCAGTGATCTGTTGTCATGTCATATGCTGCCAAATCAGTGTTTACTCTTTTTGCTGAAGAATTAAAACTCGAATGGAGAACATGAGGCCATAAATCCAGATCTGCTGGCTGGTAGATTTGTAAGGAACCATAAATTCGGATCTGCTGGCTACTTGTGTGATCATAGTAGATCTGCAAGGAACCATAAATCCAGATCTGCTGGCTAATTGTGTGATCATAGTAGATCTGCAAGGAACCATAAATCCAGATCTGCTTGCTACTTGTGTGATCATGGTAGATCTGTAAGGAAGCATAGACCATTATTTTTTGGCATATCATGCCATGGTAGATAAGGAGCCATAGACCCAGCTTGGCTGGCACATTATGTGATGGCAGATCTGGATCTATAGTGCTCACAGTTGGACATGACTTGATTATTTCTTTGTGCAATAAAACCTGTCTTGAGAGCCCCCCCCCATTCTGTCAACAAAAAGCAGTCTAACGATAGGTTGTCTGTCATTAAGGGTTTGTGCAAAAGGGCCATTTTCTAATGTTGAAATTCAGCAATGTTGAAGAGAATTAAAAAAAAATAATCACTGTACACATATTGTATTCTTTATTCATAGTTCTTGACAATTACATGCATTGCTCTGAAAATAATTTTATATGGTATTATGGATATACATCTATCATAAAACACTCCCATTTATATCTGAAAAGCACATGTATGTATATTAGCATATGAACTGCAAAGTTAGCTAAGATGATATTCATTTGTCCTGTCTGAAAAAATAAATTTCTTTAGAGACAACAACTAAAGTCCTAATTCACAAAAAAACATTAATGGATTCAATAAAACAAATTGTGTAACTAGCTGCACTAAGATAAACTGAATAAACTGATGATGGTTTGATGTGTGGGTTGTAATCACCATAACATAAAAAAGTAACAATAAATCTTGACAATGCCAGTCAAATCTGGATAATGATTATCACTTACTAGTATTATAGATTAAAACAGATTTCATTCAACCCAGGCATAACATTAAATCCAAAATTACTTTCTCATTATGACATTATTGGCCTTCTGCAGGTTTTCACAAGAGATAAATAAATAGAAACCTTTGAACCTCATTATTGGCCTTCTGCAGGTTTTCACAAAAGATAAATAATAAATAAACAATAGAAACCTTTGAACTATGTACATCCATGACTATTTCCTTTTAAGAAAGGATAGCTAATTTCAGTTGATATTTACATGACAGCACTACAATAGCAGCAACTGACATGTACTTTATTGTCTGTAACAAATGACACTATCTGTTTGACCTGTAAAATTTAGGAAACCAGTAGGCAGCCTCATTTTTTTTTGTTTGTCTTAGATTTTAAGTGGTCAAGGGTACAAAGAATTAAAAGGTTAGTGTAGTTTGTTTTTGCACATGTTCAGTTCATTCACAGCAATGTTGCTTACGACAATCTGCTTTGCCTGCAGACCCCTAAGTCATCATTTTTACAAAGGACTGAACCCAGGTTTGTGGTGTTTATACTTGGTTTTTGCAGTACAGTTTAGTTATGTCAATAACATGTCACAGCAGCCAACACCCACTGATATAGGCAGAATTTTGTGGTGTTTTGAAAGGACATCAACAGTCAAGGCTGATTTGGGTATATTCAAAACCTGTGACCACTGTCTTGCAAGTCTGTGTTTCACACTGTTTGGTGTTTGAAAGCACATCAACACAGTCCAGCCTGATCTAGGCAGGATTCAGATCTGTGACCACTGTCTTGCTAGACTATTTGTTTCTTCTTTTTTTGTGTTGTTTTGTGCTTTGGTACTTTGAAAGCACATCAACACAGTACAGGCTGATCTGAGTGCTATTCAAACCAGTGACCTTAGGCTTGCACATTAGACATGCCAACCCATGAACTATTGGATCATCCAGACGTGTTATTTACATGAGCAAATTCATTACTCCAGCATAAATGTACTTTTTTGATATACTGATAAATAGGTACTGGTATAATGATTAATAAAAATAGTGGAAGATTAGAAAAATAAAATAACCAAGTATTCAATTATCATTTTCCATAATCAAATTTAACTAATGTTTTCTTTTGTAAAGCATTTAACTATTTCATCTGAAATCACAATGGAAAAGTAAAAGTATGAGAAAAAAAGAAATAAATAGTCTTCCCATATTTAGCTGTTGTTGTAGGGTTTAATGCCATTTTTCAGCACAAGATAGGCTATGCAGCATAAATGGTAGAGGAAAACCCTCAGAAAGAACCACCAACCCACAAGAAGCTACTGGCAAGCTTTCTCACAAAACCACATTGGCTGAATCCAAGACTTGAACCCACACAGACAGAGGTGAAATGGCAGTGATCCATAATGGTGAGTGCTTATGACCACTCTGCCACTTAAAGCCCCTTCAATGTTTAGTACACCCAATGCATCAAACCATAAGGGCAAATGATAAATGTGGCAGTAAAGAATTTATGGTATACAAGTAACTTAACCAAGCATGTGAATATCCATATCCATTCATAACTTTTAAAATATCTTCAGCAATTTAAAATTAGCCAAACCAATCAATGATCTTAAAATTTAGGCTGTTTCCCAACAGTAATTCATGAGTGATTTTGAGTAAACACTTAAGAAGCCAAATGCAATATGCCAAAACTATTTGGTTTGACATCACTAATTATATATGTGTATGTTAAGTCATGATGTAAGGTAATTATGTTTAGCTACTCCCAAGTACACTAGTTTTATTTTCCTTCAATACAACTGAAAAAGTGACGGGTTCTCTATTGACCAACTGTCCATTAGCATAAATTTGTAATCATCATGCCTCCAAAACTACTTGAAGGATTGCAATGAATCTGTATGCACACATACTCATCCCAGTCTAGTTGGTACCAAATAGAGACTGCTGCTTGCAAATTAAATATGACTGACATAGTGGCCATCTTCAATATCTTATTATAGCTTATCTTCCTAAACAAAATGTTATATTAATATGGGGTTTCCATTTGACATCCAATATGTCAGACAGAGCCATCTTAAAATCTTGCTATTGCTACTTCTCCTGCATGGATGGTAATATGAATATAGTATATTCCCATCTATAAATTTTATAAATGTCAACCTGGCCCAGAAGTTACTGGAAATTGAACTATCCCTTGCAAAATTTGAGCTTTTCCAAAAACAAATATCTTAATGAAAGTTAAATAATGCAAAATAAAATAATACTGGATGTTTGGCTAGAAACCATATTGCAATTCATTACAAATACATAATGTTAACTTTTATTTTTTTTAGTTTGCATCTTAAAATAATATGCAGGTAAGTTACCAAAAATTTTAACATAAATAGTACCACACAATGCAGATAAGATATATAATGGGTTAGAAAATATGTTTGAAGAACAAAGACACTGACAGACATGTAGATGTATATGGACAAATGGATGGAATTACAAGGGGTTTGGACATGTATGTTTTCTTTTTTGCCTAGATATAGACATGTCTTTTCAGCTACATCTGCAATACTGAAAGCTAAATATTTTGTAACAATTTCAGTTATGCTCAAAACTAAATGATTAGGAAAACATTTATTTTTTCCAATTACTTGAAAATTATTACATAGTCACCTTGAAATCTGCAACTTGGACCAGAACACACCATGATAGCTGATTGTTTTGACTAATTTGAGGATATGCATTTTTATCCATTCACCAAGTAGTAAGTACATGTATGTTTTTTGTCACTTGTAATTATTATGTAAACAAAAGATGATAAACACAACTTGAGGCTGCTAGATTTTTGGTACCTTTCATGAAAGCCAGGTAGCTAAGCTTCAGAGATGTGTGCCTTTAATTTTCTGTTGAGAATATCTGAAGAGTTATGTTATTAACAACAGTAAAAACTGTCACCTTGTCACCTGGAAATCTATGACATGCATCAAAACAATGACAAGATGAACTATTTGAGTCTGTAGCCTGTCCACCAATGGCCCATATCCAAGTGAGAATATTAAAATCAACAAATCCCATACAATTACAAATATTACAACTAAAATTAAACCAGCAAGATAGGAATATTTATTCCCTTTTTGTCCAAACTGCTTCAAGTAGTAAAGATTCACATTTTCAGGTCAGTGTGGGAAAATGTGAGGCTGAATTTGACACAAACTCCAAAAATGGAAATTACAGACTTTGAGTATGTATGTAATAAATGATTAGTCAAAGTTTCCCTTATGACTCAAAACTGAACGGCCTTTGACTCTTAGGATGAATATCCAATCTTGTGATGAAATTTCCAAGAGTCTAAATCTTAAATCTGAAAGTCATGAGAACAATGTGAGAAACACATTTTTTAAACTTTTTGACATTTTCTGTCAAACACAGAAAGCGCAAATTAAAACAACAAAATGAGGAAATCGAAAGGAAATGTAAACATATTACTTTAAAATTTATTATTTATAAACCACCATAGAAAAATATCTAGTATTACTAGTTTATTAAAGTTTCGCTTGATACAAAACGTAATCTGTAAAATTGCTATAATTGTAAATTTTCTTCAATGCGTACCTGAATATTCATGTGTTGTTGTTTGAGGTTTAAGGCCATTGTGAAACACAAGATAGGATATATATGACAACCAGTATAAATGGTGGAAGCAGACCCTGGTAAAAACCATTGACCGGTGGGAAGCTACTCACAAGTTGTCTCTCATACTATACTGGCTGAGCCTGAGATATGAACACCAAAGGAAAAATGTCAGTGATCTGAGTCTGTCCCAGGTGTGAAGTGAGTGAATCTTTAATACTTTGAGAGATTACTTCCCTTGCTTTCCATTACAAGCAAAATTGGTATTTTAAAGGGACAACAAAACAAAATGTTACAATGCATACAATTTGAGAACGATTTAACTGCACCAAATTTCAAGAATACAGTGGGACTCCACTGTAACACGGTAATTGGGAGCCATAAAATCCAACTGTGTTATGAACCGAACCGTTTTATAAGCTACCATGTCCAGAACCAACAAATTTCCAGGGTTGGGTTGGGGTGGTAATGAAAACAGGTGCAGAAACGTGTGCTTCATTGACATATAACATAATTACCATTATAAATCAATGTATATTAAATGAGAAAACACCTGTAATGGTAACTGAGACTGCATATATATTTTTTATCCAGAGAACCAGGAATTGGTACGTATGTGTATAGTTTATATATATGCATACATATCTAATCTATAGCATGAATAGAGTATCAACACAGTGTACTCTCCCATGAATCAAATCACATACTTTGAATCAACAATACACGTATTTCCATTGAAAATATCCACACACATATTTAAAAAATTCAATAATTTTGTCACAGATCATTGTGTGAATTAATTCAATGGAAAATTAATAGGAAATATTATGTACCGAAAGATGGAACTGTGCATCCAAAAGTTAAATAATGGTGTCTATATAAGTTTTATACTGCTAAATTTTCTCATCCGTGAATTGTTATTCTTTATTATTGTTGGAAAAATTCAGTGATTATCAGCTGCTTCCAGCTACTGTTATGTTTGCTATTTACAAAGTCAATCATATTTCTTATTTGAAGAATTCGAACATAGCCAACATCTTGCATCTCCATCCATCTCAAAGCAGTCTAAAGTTTTGACTGATTCTGTTGCTGATGGTTGATTATTGTTAGATGTGGTGTCCTCTGTGATAAGAAGCATTACCATTATCACTATTGGTGTTACTGAACATAATATTTTGAAGAATTTCTGCATCCAAAATGTGATCTGCAACTGGGCAGTCATTATCAAAATTGAGCCATTCATTAACACTGTAGCGTGACTGCATCATTTCTTTAAGAATAAAAGCTTTACGTTTCTGTTTCCCCGTTTTCCATTCAAAATATCCACTAACACACACACACTTTTACACCTTTTAGTTGAAAAGACTACAGCAAGAATAACTGTCTGTCAACAATGGGGGTATATTTGTAGGAAGTGGACAACATAATTCACTGTTCAACTGGTTGCATAAAACAACACTGCCAAACCAAACCCACATGTTGGCGGCTTTCGTTTCTTTGATGTTTTATACATTGTTGCCCCATAATTTGAACAAGTTTAGCTCTGCAATTGACTTTAATGATGAGCAATGTACTTAAATTGATCCATAAATTTAGGTGAAAATCATTTATCAACTACGGTATTGTTTGTTACTAAGTTGTGTAGTCGGTTTAGAGAATATATGTTGAAAATTGTTTGAGCAACAACTGTATCCCGAATCCATTGAAAACAAACACAAAGTAAATGTGATGGCTTCATTGCTAATGGATCAGTAAAAATAAGATTAACACTTATGAGCTGTCATTTTTCAACAATAAACAAATATCAAAGTTCTCAAAAGGCCCAGCCATTGGTTCAGAAACTCGTATTTCTGATGTTTATTTTGGCACAAAACTGTTAAGAAATTGGTTCAATTAAAAAAATTTTAAGGAGCCATGCCACAATTGTTTTATATTTGAACCTGTTTTCCGTGTATGAGAATGATACATGTATGTGATATTTCAGGAACCACACTACAATCATGTTATATTCAAATTTATATGCAATTGTTTCTCCAAAATAAAACTTTTTACATATTTTTCCATACAAGAAATTATTTTTTACAAGGTAATAAGGTAAATGAAATTTCAGGAGCTATGCCACGACCATGTTATATCCAAATTAATGCTATAACAGCGTGCTATAGCAGGGTCACACTGTAAGTGCCAATGTTTCTGATAATAAATCTCAATGTACATCATGATGATGTATCTTACATATTACTAAACTTGTGCAAAATCTTGAAATAAATATATATTCCAAATTTGATCATAATCGTTTCCAGAGAAGTAAAATGCTAATCAAATTCAAGACGATAACCTCATGGATCTAGTTCATTTTCCAAGATCTTGATAAGCATTCATTCCAAGTTTAGTCAAATCAGATGAAAACTATGTACCCGAGTGTCATAACAATCAAATGTTGAGTGACGAAAAATGAAAATAGTGCAATGCCATCTCACTTTGTCTTACAGCCAAGTAAGCTAATACAGCCAAGTAAGCTAATAAATATGTTCTCCATTCACCTCCTCATGTAGGTTTAAACTGAACAATTCTCACAATTTCTTCATAATAGTGTTAAAATTCTATCAAGCAATGGCTTAAGTGTCCACAAACCATTCTCAATATTACAGAATTTAAACTGCGATAATAACCAATTTTATTACATACCCATTTGTTTAATGTTATTTCCATACCGCACACCCAGATTGTAACTATTTATGTTCATTCTTTAATGTCTGCATTTCATATTTTTCAATGCAATGAATCAGTTTTATAAATCCCAGTTTATTCTGCATTTCTTTCATGCAAATAAAACTCAACTTTTTTTTAGAAATGATGGGGATCATAATAAAAATAAAGTTAGGCAGCTGTAAGTACCATTTTTATAAGTCTTTGGTATGAGATGGCCAGGTTTTCAACCATTCATCTCCCCGCATCCAAGGTGTAATTAATCACTGTCAGGATAATGTGATTGGGTGGGACATGATGCCACATGTATGTGGCATAACACCCCAGTGCTAGAACATCACTATAAAATGCCAAACTGCAAACATTGTAGCATTATTACTGAAAATTTTTTAAAGCTACATTAAATATTCAAATCAGATACATGCACATACATATACACTGTAACAAGAGCACCTCAAATTGACTTCTACTCAACTGGCTAAAAAATAATTTTACAAAAAAATCTCATACTTCCTTTTTCTTGACTACTGAGTGTTGAAACCCTCTTAGATACTGCTGAAAATATCTAACTAGCCACATCTGATGAAAATTATTCTGTTTAAGGTAACAAGTGTCTAACTAGCATTATTTTCATAGCTACCATAGCAACCACACTGGATGGAAAATCAGCACCCATTTCATTTAGGACCAACTAGACATCATACAAAAGTTATTTAGTGAAAAACTTATGTCACTACAACTATCCATTTGGAAAGAAGTAGCTTGTTATGATGACCACCACAGTTGCCATATTGGATGTCAGATGAGCTCCTATTTAATTTCGGTCCAACTAGACATCATAAAAAGTCTTTTATTAACACCACATCTCTCCATGTCTTTATAACCATACATTCAAGATGTTTTCAAGTTATGTTGTTGTTGTTAAGGGTTTTAATGCCATTTTCAGCACAAGACAGACTATACATGGTGGCCAGTATAAATAGTGGAGGAAGAACCCCGGAAAATAACCACCAACCAACAAGAATCTACTGGCAATCATTCTCAGATACCCACATTGAACAAATCCAAGACTTGAACCCACACAAAAAGAGGTGAGATGGCAGTGATCTGTAATGGTAGTGCTTTTAACCACTCGGGACCCCATTTTAAAGTTATGAAACTTTTGGAAACTGTAAAATGTTTTAATCTTCAAAAGAGATTAAAACAGACGAAGGCTGAAGTTTATCCAACACAATAATGAAACATTTGAACCACAACAACAACAGTTAGTGTAAAAGTGAGCACTAAATCTTATTTTCCATAATTGTGGCTTAACAAAAAGGTTGCATAAAATTGGATAGAATTCGGAGACTGTCTTAAATTGTGCAAAAATCATTCTGAAAAATGTTTTTCAACCTATCAATCTATTTTTCACCATCTTTATCCTTCACACTGACAAAGGGATTCTCCTGTATGTAGAATCTCAATGGCTTATCCACCCACTCCTCTGCATAATTGATGTTAATTCTTTTACATTTTAGTATGCTGTTATCTTCAATTGCCTCGCCCTCTTCTAACCAGATGTCCTTACTGACAGTAAGGTCAACTTTGTTAATGGTATCCTTCTTTATCCCTAAGGCTTGACACAGCTTGGATGGCCCATTACAGAGACCTTTTCCATTTTTCTTCAATACTGATGTGATCCTACCACAAGCACGCAAACTGTCCATAGTTTCCAAACCTTCCACTGGTTCCAAAGCTCTTAATAAGACTGCAGCACCTTCACCTATAAAATACAATAATTGGCCATAAATGCCATGCATACTTGTTTATAAGTTGGGAAAACTGCACACAACAAAGACCCTGATCTGCCATTGCATTGTACATCAGCAGATCAGGGTACACATTATTTGTTTTTCTAATTACTCCAATCAGCATAGACCCAGATTTGTCAATGTATAATAACATCAATTTAGATCAACTGCAGCATTTAAGGCCAATGCATCAAATGCAATATAAGACAAGTCAGAGACTGTAGCTCTGGCTGTTTCATGGGGCTGGGGGGAGCATGAACAGAATTATTCCCATTGGTTTGTTGAATTATAAGGCTTAGTCAGTAGGTAACACTTGGATAGGGGTGATGTACATGTACATTCAAACTGAGAGGCAGACTTGATTTGAGAATTAGGTCAGAGACTGTTGGTAGCCTCTGGCTGTTTCATGGGGCTTGGTGGGGGGAGCATGAACAGAACTATTCCCATTGGTTGGCATTATCAGCAGAATTCAAAGAGCCAACCAAATTAGAGACTCTTATGGAACATTGCAGGGTCATATGGAGTACCATGTGATGAGTCACTTCTCAGGTTTTTTTAAATGTACAGACAATGGTTTCATCTCTCTGGTTTTTCAAAAATACAAACAATGGATTTTGAGTCTGTTATCAAACTTTTCTTTTCGATTTATGCTGGTCCACCACCACCCAGTCTCCACCAATTAATGAATACATCATGGGTTGTACCCTTATATATTGTTCATCCACATGGGGCTACCATGGGATAGGATCATTTTTCCCCAATCGGATACTCATAAGTTACACTAAAAATGCAAAGGCTTTTTTCCCCAATCGGATACTCATAAGCTATACTAATAACATAAAGGTCATGTCCATTAAATACATTCCTTTTACAGTTAATACGAAAAATAGAAGATATTTGCTTCATGCTGGGATCAGCCTAGCTCTATTCCATGAATCTGGAATCAACCCAAAATACACTCTTATGCAGGAATCAGCCTAGCATAGACTTGGTTAAGATGGGATCAGCCCAGAATACATTAGCATGCTTGGGTCAGACAAGCAGATTTTACATGAGCTGGGATCAGCCTAGCACCAATTCTACTTAATCTGGGATCAGCCCAGAATACACTGTAATGCTGGGATCAGCCTAGCACCGATTGGAAATGAGTCTTTTACATTGAGCTGGGATTCTGCCTAGCACCAATTCTACTCGATCTGGGATCAGCCCAGAATACACAGTAGGCTGGGATCAGCCTAGCACTGCTTGGGAAACATTCTTTCACATTCAGATTCTAGCCTATGAGTAGCCCCCAAAAAGAGAGCGCAATATATGTAAAAAATATTTAAATTAAGTATTGATATTATTTTTGTTATGAGTTTGATATTGTAGAGTGTTAGCAATAATGAATAGTGGCATGTTTGAGAGAAAGAGAGAGAGATGAATTCATATACTCATGTATCCTTTATTGTCATAAAACATTTCTTGTACAATTATGTTGTTGTGCATAAATGATCCATTTGTAATATTTGTTTAGTTTATTTTTCAGGATTGATTACCTTCAAGGTAGGTGTATTTTAAAGTGAATATACCAAAGGATGCAATATGGTTCATATGCATCTAAAATAACTAATGTATATGAAAAGAACATTAAAGAATTTTCAATCCATATTTTTCAAAATATGATTTTGTACTTCTATAAAGAGACAGGCTCTGCATGTTAACTTGTCTGCATATATGATATGCATTATACATTAAGCATTTTTTTTTTCAAGATGACTTACTTCTGAGGATGGGGAAAATTATTTTCAAGGTAAGCTTGCTTTTGAGGTTAGTTTGAATAGTCTGGATTTTGTTTCACATTAAGTAATTTTTTGTGGAGGTTATTAAGGTTCAATTTCTAAAGGCCTCAGTTATTGAACATTATGTAAAAACTTCCCTTTATGTTCCCAACTAGTAATGTCATTTATGAAAAAGGAATGCATATGATTTATATATAGATATTGTTATCACAGTGGTTAATATGAGTTTCAGAGTACAGAGCTGGGCCTTATTTCTAATGTGCATCTCTCAAAAGGCTGTTTAATGTCTGAATGACCATTTGCACTTTGGATATTAGCAAATAAATTCTTTAACTTTGTTCATATTTAAAAGTGCCAACCTGGAGAACTGTAATTTTAAGAAAAAACAATTTTGTGACTATTTTAATCTTATGGTTATTTTCGCTATTTCAAGTTAGCTAATTTAATCTATTTGAGCAGCAACTAATTTCATAAGCCATCAGACAGCACATAGTTTTCCTAACAAAGATAAAACAATATCCTTTAATCTACAATGGTGAAAGACATATTGGTGAAAGTCAACTTTTCCAAAATTGTAAGAGTTGTTAAACAAATAGCTTATTATGTACCTTTCCCTATTTCAATGGTGCCCAAACGCCCTGAAGCAAAACCAGTATGGTCTTGCCTAATAAATGCACACAAGATTCATTTCTGAAACTGATCTAACCCCCAAACTTAAGTCATAACAAAACAGGCATTTGCTGGGTTAGACTTGTGTTCAGTAAAACCAGGACAGATTTTAACAGCTCATTCCCACACACTTGGCATGCTGAGATAGAAACACGTGCACTGATTATTTTACGAAAAGTTTTTTTTTCAAAAGAAGAATGTTCACTTATTAAGGAATTTTGACTATAGTATAAACTCACTTATAAGCCTGTTCTTACTGCAAACTGCACAGACTCATATCTGCCATCCCATAATGGATTGGCAAATCAGAGTCTATGTAGTAGAAAAAAAAACACAGCCTAATTTGCTGGTGCATTGTACAAATGCAGATCAGGGTCAATGCTGTTTGCAGTTTGACTAAAGTACATACAGCATTATGATGAATATGGTATAGCTTTGCTTACCAATTCCTGGAGAAACATTGGTGGTATATCAAGAACATTTGAGCAATATTTGAACACATAAATATCCCATACTATTGCATCCAAATGTACGTGGAAAGATATGCAGCTTCTCACATGTTTAAAGTTCTTAAAAAACAAGGAATAATAAAACATTTTTGATAGTCTCCAACTTTTACAACTTGATGAAATTTGGAAATGAATCATATTTCAAGTGCAACGTTCTTATCATATAGCTATGTTATTGATATCTGTATAACTGAAATTCAATTAATGTTTTAACAACAGATTTTTAATACAAGGTCATCAAGGTCATGGTTATCAAATCTATTCTCACATTTTTAAAAATATATACTGAAACAAGAAAACTATGAATAACAGAGTATATTTTAAAGAAAAAGAGTTTCTCCGGGTTTCCTAACTAATTATACTTGCTATTTAAAAGAGACTTTGTATATCTTATGTATTGTTCAAAGAACCTTTAATTCCCTTTATTTTGATGTATGATTGATGGGTGTAATATGGGTTAGAGAGTATACAGCTTGGCCTTACTCCAGATGTGCACTTTTCAAAAAAGTACTAGCTCTACTTGCTCATGTTCACTTCTCGAACTTCAGAGGTAAATTGTAAAATATAGAGCCAATAACTTTTTTACATTTTATGTATTTGGTAATTCATTCATTGCACTTTTAGAAGCTGATATTGTCTAGTTTGGCAAAATTCAATTTTCCATATTTTAATAGCTGCCAAGAATAGTGTACTTTAGACAAATTCAGGTTGATTTTTGGAGCACAAGGGAGCAGTCATTTAATTAGCAGTGTCCTAAGATCATTTAAAATTTCCAAAAGTACAATATCCAAAGAAATTTCAGCCACATTACATGAAAGTAGTATATAGGTATGCCAACATTCTCTCCACTATGTATTTTTAAAATGCAAACAATTTCACCTTACATACATCACTCTCTCAAAAGTACATAATAACTGGTGAGCGCCACCATAGCAACTGTATTAGTGCCTTCAGGAAACAAGCCATGGAGTTGTGGAAATACATAAAGCTGTAAATGTTGATGTAATTTTGTCCCAAATCTAGACCATTCTCTTGCTAAATGTCAAAAGATAACTCAAAATCTGAGAAAGGTTTAATTGTCCCATGTCCAGTGTTGAAAAGACAAAGAAGCCTCTTCTTCTGATCTTCACACAGCTTGTAAAGGCTTGGGCAATCAGGGTTTTGATGAGGGGTGTGTCTTTGATTTACTAACAATAACCATCTGGTGCAAGCAATGAACTCTTTGCTTGTTTCATATGCTGTCAATGAGCCAGTTTTAAAACTAAACATGCCTTTGAATAAGGCACTTGAACAGTTTGCTGACTCATGGCAGACTATAAGGGAGCATAACTCTTTCTAAGTTCCCAATTCTTCTCACCGCTTAGGTTCCTTAACAGTGGTCTATATTTTCATCTAAACTTTTTACATAGTGGAATACAGAAATGTTAGATCTCAACAAAATATACATCTAGACATATTTTTATGACATCAAGCAGCAGTAGACTGAAAATTAAGTAATATTTAGTAGAATCAAAAGGATCTGAACCTGACTAATGGAGGTTGTAATAGCATGGTATATATTTCACTGTGTGGGAACAAGTTAAGCGAATAATTCAAAAGGAACTGGGGTAGTGAAGAAAATAAATCACACCATCACTCATATTTTTTATCTTAACAACGAATGAATCATGCTATTTCTTTTTTCTTTAGTTTATTCAAAAGCAGCAACTCCCCATACCAGCCTTCTCTCTCTACTAAAATTATTATCATTAAACTTTGTATATTTTGTGAAGCACCTTAACAGTCTCAGAATTCTTGGAAATTTAAATTTCATATTTCACAATACATGTTTTTAATGCATTTTTAGTTGGCTAGTCTTTCAATATTTAAACAACATTGTTTACAACTTAAAATGAGCATTCTGCACTGTCTACTGTTTCTCAACCGACACGATTATGTCCCTTGTGACGTAATTGACATCTACTTTTACATAATTATACTGCTAACTGAGGCAATAAAACTTATTACGTGATGAAATCTATGAGCCATGATGTAGACATCCTGTCTGTGATAGAAACGTATACAGATTAATTTCCAGCATGAATACAGATCTTCTGGAATGTATCATGCATGTAATGCATGTCCTCCAGAGTGGTAACTTGCTCTGACCTCATTTGCATGCATTCATTGCACTCTTTGTTCAACTCAAAGCATATATTAAAAACTGGTTCCAAAATATGGCTTCTAGAGCGGTAGTAAGGATAAACAATCAAATGCAAGGTCATCTCATTAATATGCATGAATCTCGATCATTACTAAATTTGTCTAAGATTTTGCCAGTATAAACCTATATTCCAAATTTTACTGAAATAGGGTAAAAAAAATTTAATCCCGAGGGTGATAACAAGGTCAGGCAATCAGAGGCAAGATCACCTCATTAGTATATCAGCATTGCACTTATTACGGAAAACATCTGAGATCCCCATGATATATTCCAAGTTAAATCATAGGTTTGAAATATGGCTTCCAGATGGGTAACAAGCAAAGCTAATCTGATGCAAGATTATGTTATAACTCTTGCTCATTATCAAACTCCTCGAAGATTCTAACAATATAAGCAAATATTCTAAGTTTAATTGATCAGATCAAACATATGGCCTTCAGAGTGATAACAAGGTTAACCAAACCTGTGCAAGATTACCTTAATAATATGCACGGATCTCACTCATTACTTGTCCATGACTTGTATCATATAATCCATACTACAAGTCTGATTGAAACTGGGCCAAAAATATGGGATCTACAGCAGTAACGAGCTACTGTGACTGCCAGATGCATATTAGCCAATGGATGCAGTACCTTACCATAAGCTCATTTGACCTTAGAAATTAGTGAGCCAAAAATTGGATTTTTCATGTCCTCCTCTCTGAGGATCTGGATTATAATGTTTTCTACCTTGGGATGATATATTCATGCAGCAGTACATGCCATATATATTGTACACATAAGCTGTTCCTGGAGGCATGAACATAGCTGCATTGCGGTCGGTTCTTTTTCCCTTGTACGAGTGAGCTGCTTTATCAACTATTCCCAGATAAGCCTCTGTTTCTACGATTCTCCCACTTACACGCTTGTCATCAATCAGTCTCACCAACTTTTTTCCAAGGAGAGCCTTTGCCAAGTCCTCACATGGCCTGTTAAAGAATGCAAAGCCTAGTCGACCAGGCATACATGAAGCTAAGATTTCTTCTGATGAGTTTGATCCACTGGAGTTCGAGTCAAATGCAGTGTTTTCAGCACTTGATTTCAACTCGGGTATTGAGTTTGAAGGATTTGAATTTTCATCTAACTCTGAGTCTGGAATATCTAACTTTTGGTCACAAGATGAAGTCTGATTACTTAAACTCTGTTCAGGTGATGAGACTGGTACACTGAAATTGGGCACTGATGCTGATGAAAAAACAAAATTTTGCAAAGATGTTGATGGTACATCAGTTGTAGTGAAATGCGGTAAAGATGAAATGGTTGGAGAAGTAAAATTCTGAAATGTTGCAGGAAGAGAACCAAAATTCTGTCCTAGTATGCTGCTATTCATTAAACTAACAGATGAAATATCAGAGCCTGAAGCACTTTTGTTTTCAAAAGATGTCACCACATTTGACGTCAATGACATGGATCGGTCTAATTGGTCCCTGCTAAAATATGGACTGGTGGATGGATCCCACACAGAAAAATTATTGTTATATTGTAAATCCCCCACAAGATGATTATCCACCTGCTGTTTTTTAATGTAATTTTCTCTGTCATCTCCAGCATCTGGACACATAGGAGCAGATTTCCTCTTCTGTGACATTGTCGAGAACTTGAAAGTTTAAATCTGCAAAAATACAGAAAACAAACAATGAGCCATCAACAACTGTTAAAATATTGGCAACTAGTTATCAGGTAGTGCTGCATCTAAGCTGTGCAAACTGCTATGGTGGAGGTTTAATCATGCATGTGGATCTTTTATACCATTCATGACCAGAGGCAGCAATATAATCGCGGGTGGAAAAGCATCAGACATAATCCATAGATTGCATGTTCAATACCTGTCAAGGACAGCCCAGGGTCAGCTGTCCTGGAAAAGACACTTAACTCACATTTCCTCATCATGATATAGCCAATAACATGCTAAAATTGCCCATTAAAAACAAATTGTCAATGGTGAAAAATTTTCAATGAAAAAAGGATGGACTAACACCTGGGATATTCCAAATGATAGACAGGTTCTCTAACACTTACATGCGACTCACTTGCATAACATGTACATATTTTCTACTTTTCAAAGACATCTTTGTGTTTCAGTAGTATGTATGTAGAGCTAAAAACCTCATAATTGTTCATCTAATTTGGACAGAACAATAAACAATAACAAAGTATGTTTTCTGTGCACTGTTTACTTGGTTGTTCAATCCAGGGCAAACAAAAATACTCTCATGCTTGCCCAGTCAACCAGTATAGTCATCTGTGCACCAAACAATACCACTGCTAAAACAAGTCTCTTGCTTGAATCTATATATTCATTTACCTTCCTAATATAATAGTAACTACAAATATTCAACAATAATCCTATTGCAAATGATGGCTGAAACTATCCTGTGCAGTTTTATTACAAATCATTAAATGACATCTGCCTTCATGCATGTGCCATGGCCACACTATCAGCCCAACATCACTTGATCAGTTGAAAAGTGGCTGAAAGTCAATCCATTCTTTGGTAAACAATAAACTCAATCCACAATGTATATCTCTTAACTTGTGCAACAAGATATTTTGTGTACAAATGTACAGCAGAGGTCTGTTAAATTTGCTGATCATTGCTGAATAGTCTGGCGTAGTTTCGACCAATACCACATACATGTACCATCCTCCCTTTCTCATCACCATTTTTTCTTATCTCAAAGTTAATTCCATAAATATAAATATATATCTGGACTATGTCTCTCATCATATGACTATGTATATGATTAAAGTCTGACTTGATTCCATTTCCTTAAAAGGAAATAATGCTCTGATATATAATGTCCACTCGTCAATGTAATCCTGGGTTGTACTACTACTAAAGTTGTACCCCGACTTGGAACAGAACAAATGAACTGAAAATGTTGCTTCCTTGCTATAGATAATTCATGATCATTAGTAATTTCCCATACTCAGAGCACAAATATCTTAAGACTTCAACATTTCCCGCACTGTCTCACTGCCTTCATCAGTGACTAATGTTGATCACATGATTTACTGATGAAGGCAGCGAGATATTGCAGAAAATGTCAACATTTTTAGATACTTACCATCTGAGTTTTGAAAATTACTGATGATCTAGAACAATTGAAGTTTTAGGGTAGAAAGATTGGGTGTTTTAACTGAACATGCTACATAACAGTTGTTGTGCAGTAGCAATGTCATAATACTGGCAATTTTCATAGCTAATTTTATTTCTTCCTTTTGTCTTTTAAACATTTTATTCAGATTGTTTTATACCCATGAAATCAAATGGTTACTTCCAGACTTGGTTGAGACTAATCAGTGGTCACGTTGCACCACATTTACTAAGAATTTCAGTGACAGTCACACACCTAATGCCATGTTCATATCAAATACATCACAAGATCAAATATTAGAGTTAATTTATTTTTTTTATTAGTGTACATACATCTTTCTAATTAGAAACCCCCTTTGTCTAATTTGGTACAATTTACTATCAAATATATCTCACATCATGCATATCCTGCACAGTTCCAAAAATATGCTACATTGTGCTTGGTAAGCTTGAGCATGTGTATTAGTAAGAAATTAGGTCTTTTTGGATTTGGATGGAATCTAGCTGAAATTACACTTATCTGCATATGTGTCTGACACTATCACAGGTACTATGACTTTGGTTGCAGAGTACATGTAGATATTTACCTGATTCTGTTTCCAATTCTCTTATATACATTTGGGTTAAGGTTAGGGTTAGCAAGGTACTCTGCAAAATATTTAACATTTATTACTGTTTAAATCATTTCTTGTTTAACAAGTATCAATTTGAGTTGGTAACAGAAACACTAAGGCTTATGTTGCACCTCTCCACATCCTAAATACCCAAGTGGATACAAAAGCAGTATTTCATTCATTTCACAGACTTCCGATAATATTGCACAATATGTTACATCAATGATACCATCAGAAGTATTCAGGTGAAAAGCCAATCTCAATATGACTTTCCATTTAGGAGAAGTGGAAACAAGATTTTCAAGATAGCTGCCAATGTGGCCATATCTAGTCAGATCAGCACCATTTTCATTTAGTACCAGCAAAGATAGCATAAAATTATTCATCTGGTGAAAGCCTAATGTCGATACAACTTCCATGTTGGAGAAGTGGTAATGATCTTAAAGATAACTGCTTTGGTGACCATATTAGATATCAGATCAGTATTTCTTTAAGACTAGCTAGACAACATAAGTTTTCCTGGGAAAGAACAAATATATGACTCTTCAGTCAGGACAGAAAGAAGAATAACATGATTTTCAAGATGACTGCTTTTATTGAACATGAGTATCAGATTGGATGAAGTTCCACTGTGGTTCTAAATGTGCTTGTATTAATCCTATTTTCTGTTCTTATATTTTGTTTGGTTGTCTTCAGACTGTATGTTAGTTATGCTTTGGTGGTAATTCCATTAGTAACAAGCAGATTTGGACCATGGCTTGTTCTGCCAAATTAAAGTCTGATTCAGACCCACTGCCAGGCTTATTTGGACCATGTGAAATGTTAAGTTTTATCTCAGATATAAATGTGACAATTACTTTTACTTAAAATATGATATTTCTCATTATTTCCCAGAATATACTGAGCAGCTGAAAATATTCATTTAAGGAAAAAAAGTGCAAATTGTACACAAGATAATGGGGTTTCAATATATAATGAAATGAAAAAACATAAGACTGTTTATCTTGCATTGGCAATTTAGTGGTGAAATATTTTTCAAGCAGCTCACTCACCTTTGTGTAAAATTGAAATACTTTATTTAATTGACATATAATAAAATTTTACTAATGCTAATAAAAAAATACTGAAATCAGGGCTCATGCAGTAACATGTATTTGACTATACATATTGGTTTGAGTATGTGCATGCTTCTGTAAGACTTGTATAGAGTTAACCTTTATCCTTTACATTATACAAAAGACTATCTGTGCTAAATGTTACACACACACACACACACACACACACATATATATATATATATATATATATATATATATATATATATATATATATATATATATATAATTAATTATTAATTCTGCCTACCATTATCAAGCATTTTTCTATAGAATCCTGGGAGAGCACTTTCTGTTCTGTTTGGTTTGTGTGTGTATATATATATATATATATATATATATATATATATATATATATATATATATATATATATATATATATACACACTAAATGATTAGACTGGGGTCCTGTCAAGGTTATGATTTAATTCAATACAATATCAAAATCTATAATATTATAATCTAGTGGACCTTGTAATAATATAAAGAAAAAGATAATGCAACAAAAATTTTCATGTTTTTCTGTTCATAAATGCTGACATGTAATATTAGTAGCTGACTTGCTGAGGTTCTTTTCTCCTAAGAGGACTTCCACAATGCCATCTATTGTTCCTGGCACTTCCTTGTCTGTTTGCATTGAGATATCCCAAGTTTACCCTCAGATACCAGCTTAACTTAAATTATCATATTTATTTATTCCTTGTTTGATCAATACATCCTTAATTTAACTGCAAATACTAATAATGGGATCATCTTGCTATGAATTTTTAAATACCATTTCACCAATTCCACTATAATTAAAGCACTTTTGCTTTTGATGTCATTTGCCAATTTACCGAATTTAATACCATTTAACAAGATATGACTTCAATGACTTTGCTTCAATTGGATACAAGGAAGTGTTATTCTATATTTACTAATATACAAAATATATATCAGAAATCAATATATTGTGCATTTTATAAATGCTTTAAATTAAATATTTTCAAATGTTTCAATGGGTAAAATAAAAAGATGGTTCACTAGTATGAGATTTTACTCAAAAGACAACAATTCAACAATAGCATTATATAAAAAAAAATTAATGACAACAGCAAAGTATGTTATACTATCATTTTGCCCATCAATAACTCTTCATACAAATTTTTTGTTATAATTATAATGTGAGAATAGCAACCACAACAAAACAAGTTGAGGCTACAACATCGTAGCTAAGGGGCACATAGCAAACAATGGTTTATTGCAAACCACTTGTCACATTGTTCAACTTCAACGGATTAAACATGGTTTGAACTACTAAATGCTGCTTTAGCATACCTTCTGTCTTGAATACATACAAGAATTAAACATTTATAAACAAACTCATAAATTTGCCATAAGCGAAGACTTAAATCAAAATCACAGTTGACTGCATGTAAATGTATCGCAGAACTCCATTGCTACTATTAATAATCACCTTTTTCGTAGAGAGTTCTCCGTCGGCGACAACATCACGTCTTTAATTAAGTTTAGTGCGTTTACGACAGAGTTAACTCAAGGATTTTCATTCTCAAAAATGTCCAGGACTAAGCAGACCCTGAAGTTTACTGACCAGCATAAATCATGTACTAAGAACAAGAAACTGATGATATAATATGAATAATTTTGTGTAGCAAATAACAGGTAGCAAACAAAAAGAAATAGAGACAAAGGTGAATTCTACTCACAGTTGATTTTTGCACGTGAAAAACTGGGAACAAGGAACATACTGACGAAATTTGAAATAGATAAGTTTTTCAACGTGAAAAGAATCCATAGAGAAGAGGACCATTTCTCGAAGAGGGGGCACAATTTTTGGTCATGACAAACATCCCGACAGAGAAATTACCAACAACAACTGATGTCATGGTTGCTATGAAAGTACAATATCCAGACTCAATAGAGAGGACTTTTGCAATGAACCGAGCCGGATACAAAGGATACATCATCAGACCTGGCGAAACGAGAATTAAAAACCTCCTGGTCACAGTGAAAGAACCAAATCCAATTCTGAAAAAGCAAACGGGAAATTTATGCCTAAATGACATCACACTAGAGATACCCTTAGAAATAGTTAAAACACGATTTGAGGAAAAATTCTAAATTCCGGTAATTAACTGGAAGACTGGATAAAATCCCTGGTACATTCATATGCAATGGGAACATGGTCTTCGAGATAGAAAAAAAAACAAATTTGAAAGAAGTAAAGAAAGCCTTCTATTTACTTGGATTTTTGGTTAAATCATGGTACAAAGGCTGCATATTTCACAGAAGGTGTAGTAGATGTGGACAAACCGGACACTTCACACAAATGTCAAGGAGACTCAAAAACTATAGATCAACAACAACAGCAACAACAACTGCCTAAGCAACAAGCACAATAAGAACAACGACATATCATTAAACCGAATCAAGATCAGCTTCCAAAACAACAAAAGTTACAGCAATCCAAACCAAAAGCATCCAAAACTCCCCATCAAAGCAAATTCGAGAACAACAACAGCAGATTAAATAATAAGTACAAGAAGAACAACGACAATTAAAACAACAAGTACAAGTTAACCCGAGTCAAGAACAGATTCCACAACAGCTACAGCAATCTAAATCAAAGAACATCCAAAACTCCCCATCAAAGCAAATTCGAGAACAACAACAACAAATGTCTAACATTAGATGGCACATGGACTTACTGAAAACTGAGAAACTTATATGATGATCTGTTACCCGATTTCAAACGTAAGCATAACTATGGAACTGGTCCTATTGAATACAGCAAGAAGTTGTCGGCTGATACATTTAAATCTGCCGTAAATAAGGAAGACCCACCAGGTTCGATATACTTCTTGTTTTCAAGATGGTAATTGTCTGCGAAATGCTGGCATTGGAAGGTTTAATCAGAACATGTCACCTGCATTTTTGTTACACAGGTGCAAACAGAACATGTTTTACACATCCTGTTTAAGCAGTATCAGACACTGTTAACAACCCAAATGCCGAAGTATTTCAAAAGCTGATAAACAATCTGGATCGGTTAGACAAGAAAGCATATAGAAGACACAGGGAGTACATGTGATGTAGAAAAGGATTATGTGAATTATAATGGTTCTGCTGTCATATCTGCTACTATCGATCAGATACTAGGACGTCCAAAGTATACATGGCAAATTTTAAACGCCCAGAAAATAAAGATTATCAAATAAGCAGTCATATTTTCTGATGCATACGAAGCCTTTATGTACTATGGTTTGCTTTTGGAAATATTTTACCTTTGTTTGAAGAAGGACATCTATGTTGTGGAAAAACAACAGAAAATGAACAACAACAATAACCCAAGAAAACAGAGATAATGGTAATAAAAAATGGCACTAAGCACAATGGTTTAAGGATCCTACAACTGGTTCTGTTGAATACAGGAGGAAGCTGTCGACTGATAAGATAAAATTCTGCGGCAAATAAGGAAAATCCACCAGGTTTGATATACTCCTTGTTTACAAGATAGCAATTGTCTGTGAAATGCAGGCATTGCAAGTTTAAATCGGAACATTAGATTATTTATTAATGTTATCTGCATTCTTAGTGCACAGTTATAAAACAGAATATATATTAATGTCAAAAAAATTAATTATCAAAAAAAAGGAAAATTTTTCTGCTGCCTATGACTCCTGTAGTAGCATTGGTTCGCTTTTGGAAATAGTTTACGTTCGTTTGAAGAAGAAAATCATCCTCTCGTTAAATGACTAACGTCTTACGCAGGATGCATTGTTTACATCTTTTGGAGAGAAAAAATCCAAATAACAAACCCATTAATTCTACACTAATGTGTTACAAATCTCGGCTCGTTCAAAGTAACAAGGAAAAGAGTAAAGCCAACAAGGTTTATAAATTTTACCAAAATAATTTATTTCCCTAGAAACACAATAAAATATGAAAAAGGATTTAAAGTTTGTGAATATAATCCAAAATATTAATCCCAGAATGAAAAAATACAAGTCTTATCACTAAAATGTAATAAATGAATCCAAGTTAGAGTCCCAACGAAGTTCAAAAATGGCGGACGATGGCGTCAGATGAATGCAGTATTGATATGTCATAAGTTCCACGTTGAATTTGTGATAATATTTCGGCTTTAGAATTCTAAAAAATTTCCACTGAATGTCTTTGTCCAGAATTTTTATAAATATGAAGCACTTCTGTCGCTTTCTAGATAATTAGTCATTAATTCTGAAGAACAGAAAAACTCATCTAGTAACAACAAAAATACCTCTGAGCTGTCAAAGTATTATTTTACGACTAACTCGAAATCACTAAAAACGTTAGTCTTAAATACAATTTTAGATCACGTAATAGGTCACAGTCACTTACTACAACACATTTATCACGTACACCAATGTAGCCCCAATAAGAACCAATAATAACAAAAACGTTGTTTGCACATAGTTAACATATGGACCGACATGACCATGGAAATAGCCAATCGTTATCAATCGATTTTTACAAACTATTTGAACAGGAGTAAGATAAAAAAATGTTTCTGTAATAAGTTTTTCATTCTAAATAAACATAATTTACTTGAAAAAATATCGTATCACATGCAAATAATCATTACAATAAATTGTAATAAAACATAAATATAATACAAAAGAATTTTAACACTAACACACAAGCAATTTAATAACATACACGTAGCAAATAAAATAATACATTGGAATAAATTTGAAGTATGCGCATTTGTTAATAACCCTTCATTTTTGGGATATCTTTGATTTTTGTAATTACTTGTTTGATTATGGGAAGTCGTTGCTGGAGATTTAGTCCTCAGACTGAATAATTAGCCACTTACTACTAGGGGCAAACGTCACGGATTGAAGTATTAATGAGTTTCCATGATGACGTGTTTTACTTTTAATGAATTCAGATCAGAGTAGCACAAGTGCTCCTGTTGCTCAGTAGTCCCCATTAAAATCGGAATGTGTGAATTGATCGTGTGACTCCTAGTATTTTGAATGGAGACTTGTTAATTATACAATGGAATAAATGAGAGGGGACTGTTACATCGTTGGCAGGTGCCGGTTATTGTTGCTATGGTGGAAAATATGGTGTAGAGTTACATGCGAAATGTGGCTTAAAATCATAATTTAACTGGATTCAGGTGGCGTAGTAAAATAGTTCCCTGTATTAGGTGGTTAAGTTGTATAGTTTTACCGTTTAAAATACTGGCGGTACTTTGCGGAAAGTCAATGAGGAGAAACCATGCAGTTGTTCGATTGACAGGCAAATGGGAAGTTGTGAGATCTGTCCTTTTCTTTTAATTAGACTAAAATTATTTATTGATTGGACTCGTTGGACTTTCCAGTGTACATCAGTAGTTGTAAAGAAGTCATTGGAATCGGGGAGAAACTTATGACTTCTAGCGGGATTCGTGCCAGGGTTTGACATCACTCGGTCAAGAAACCCCTTTGGTTGTTACGATATTTAGTAAAACAAAGAAACAATTTTACCAGTATAAATAACAAACCTATCACGGTACAAACAGTTCTAGGTTTTGTTACTCCTACTTTTTTCTGCTAATTGAAACAATTATATTGACTAATTTTATCAAGCCAGCCTTCTTTTTTGTTGATTATATTAATAAATTATTCTCCTAGATTAGAAAGAGATGCGGATGGACAGGTAGAGCAGAAAAACTGAATTTTTTTTTACGAAATCTGGTATCGAAGGAGCAGTTGATGATATAGTCATTTCTGTACCCCTGCCGATTTACAAAACGAAACGCATCAAGGATATTTGAAGGAAAAAAATCACAAAATAGATTATATTCATTAATTTATAATATTTAACCTGATTTTCACCAGGAGTCCATAACACTGTGGTATGATATGTTGTCCCTCTGGGACAACTCGTCCGCAACGATTAATATTGTGAAATATCATAGCAAAAAAGTGTCTCACAGAAATCATTACAGGTTGCTTTATTTTATATGCACTTGAGCCTTTAATCACACTTGTTACACTAGTTATCATTCCTGGAATCTTTTTGTATATTATATTGTAATATCTAACAGAGAAAATTGTCAACATCGGTTAAAATCATCTCAGAGGTAATGTGTGCTCACGCAATCAGCGGGAAAGTTTAAAAAAAAAAAAAAAACTTGAATGATTCTATTTTTCTTGGTGTTACCCTGTCTCTTACCTCGAAGGAATTTCTAATATTTATCCAACTGTACTAGTATATATTTTGTATATGTCCAGTGGAAACATGCACTTGTTCATGATGAATACGGTATTATATGGTCAATGTGAAGGTCGTCCTCGTTAATAGACTCATGTGTTGTGAAGTTTGACAGCTTTCCTTAATGGAAAATCGACTATCTTTAATGTTACATCTTAATCCTTTTAAAATTCATCTGTTTGTTATGTTAATTAATCTGAAATTGTCATCATGATGATACCATTTACTAAAATACTCGCTATATGCTATCGATTTTCGGATTTTCAATTTGATATTAGAAGGTTTACTGTAATTTATATTTCTGAGAAACACAGACATCTAATTCTCTTCGCCATATATGAACCATTTCTATTTGTCCATTCATTTAGCAAATTACATTTTAAATAAGTTTTCACTTTTTAAGCAACATCGCAATTTAGATTACACTAACTTTGGTTCGGATCAGATTTATGTTAATCTGACAAATGTTCTTGCAATATAAATGGGGGCCACGAGTGGCCGAGTGGTCTAAAGCGCTGACCGTTACGGATCACTGCCATCTCACCTCTGTCTGCATGAGTTCGAGTCTAGACTCGACTAACGTGGGTAAGTGAAAAAGCCTGCCAGAAGCTTCTCGTGGGTCGGTGTTTTTTCCCGGGGTTTTCCAGGGTTCTTCCTCCACCATTAATACTAGCCGCCATGTATAGCCTATCTTGTGCAGAAAAATGGCGGTAACCCCTATAACAACAACAGTAATATACATGGAAGGTGTACAAGACTAGAGGTAAACCAAGTCAAAAATAATTTAAGCTATCGCTCACGTTCTGCAACCTTTTTCAGGTAAGAGACAAACACACAAACACCGCAAACAAGTATAAAAGAAAACCACATTACATTGCAACAGTAATCACTGCTCTTGCTGTTGCTAAAAATATGTTAACGCGCATCATCAATAATGGACACTAAATAAATTGCAATGGTGAATATTCCAATTTTATGTTGCAATTGACTACGACTACTTAATAGCAAAAGGACTTTTGCTTGACAACTGTTGACTCACAAATTTGCACATATTTAATTGGTGCAAAATCATTTGAGAAAATGTAATCTAACTTTGATTAGAAGATTTCGTATAGCTGACACAGCTTTAAAAAATAACAAAGCTTGTCTTTACCAATGATTGTTCACGAGCCAATTGTAACACATTACAGTAGATAGATAGATAGATAGATAGATAGATAGATAGATAGATAGATAGATAGATAGATAGATAGATAGATAGATAGATAGATAGATAGATAGATAGATAGATAGATAGAAGCATAGGAAATGGGAATTCTGGACTACTTTTCTCACTATAATAAAAGGCTTTCCCAGAAAAGCACCCCTCCCCCACTGATCGATACTAGTGAGTGATGGAGGTTCGGAGCCACTGGGTATCCCCTGGCTCTTTTTTTGTCTATAGCTTTTTTTCCTATAGTTTTTTATTTTTTAGTTTAGCGTATACTTGCATCCATGAGCGAGTTTGTGAATGTCATCGGTGGAGTAACGTTTATCATAAAATCGGCATAGTCATTTATTGTCTATGAGTATGGTAGATATTTTGTGCTACTGTCTTAGGTAAGTTCTCATACAGTAGTATTGGAGATGCTTGTGTACTGTTGTGTTTAATGTTGGTGTATGACTATTTTAGCAGCGACGTTATATTTACTCCTTTAATTTTTTCATGATAAGACTATTGTCAAGAGTGGTGCAGTACATTTTAGTTTGAAGTCCGATGAATTCCTGATGGGTATGCTCTGAGTTTCATCTTTGAATTTTCCGTGTACTTTTCAGTTGTCGTCGCAGTGGAAGGGACTGTGGTGTGGATAATCACTAAGATCGACGAGGTGTCCGTGTTGATACAGATCCGCGTATACGTCGTTGGAGTGAATTTTATAGACGAGTAAATCTGCATCGGTCACGAGTAGTGTGGCTTTTATCTCCATTGGTGTGTTCAATATAGTCATAATAAAACTCGAACATTAGCATTTTGAAGGTCTCGAGAACAGCTGCTCCGACGTAGATGGGTTTGTCTAGATTGAAATTCATTTTTGTAGTTTCGATGGTGACGATTCCTTCGTCAAAGATTTTCATGTGGAGAGAGGTATCGTTGGACACGTGTTTATCTCGATGTCGAACGTCACTGACGATTCGATGTTCTTGCGCTCTCGAATGTTTTCCCATAGTTTTTCAGAAGCGACTATTGTTCATGAGTTTGAAGACGTCTTTGTCGAAAGTAGTGGTGGCTCTGGGTCGTTGTGTCGTGTTGAAGTCGATGTAAGATTTCATTCACAGTGATTATTTAAACTTGTGTGCTAAGTGAACATGGCCGAGAACGATTTGGTGTTGAGCTTGTTCGAGCAGTTGATGACACATTTCGTAATGTTTTTTTGTTGCCGATATTAGATATAATTCTTTTACCTTGGCATATCAGTCCGAATTGATGTTTTTGTTGGAGGTGTTGTGTAGAGAGCATCGATTGGGCTACAAGAATGGATTCAGTGTAGTAGGGATAATCGTTATGAGCGTCGTGTAGATATTATGGTACTCAAGATCGAATTCGACAAAAGATCCCCAGTCATCGTGG
This sequence comes from Potamilus streckersoni, assembly GCA_016746295.1. NCBI lineage: Eukaryota > Metazoa > Mollusca > Bivalvia > Unionida > Unionidae > Potamilus > Potamilus streckersoni. Next base: position 4,060,513 of record JAEAOA010001694.1, read on the forward strand.
TATTCCGCTGATCTTTCCTCAATAAACTATTCACGGGTGATCCAGTGAAAATCTCCTACGGGAAGCGATTTTGATATCTGCCCAGCCATACAAATTGTTAGTGTTGGGGAAGAGGATGTAGATGGAAGGTTGAGTGGGATCGCAGTTGGGCGTGTATTTGTGGTTGGCGACGGCGGTTTTTTTTTTTTTATAATGACGGAGATGCTTTCTCGCACCTTCCGCTCTACGAACATAAGCACGTCTTAATCGATAAAGAGTTCTACTGTCACTGAACTGTTTAAAGTGAGCGTCCCAGGAGTGTCCTGGTGAGAAGAAATACCAGAAGGGATCAAGGTGGTAAAGGTCTAGGCATGTGCGTCTGAAATGTTTCGAAGACATCAGTGAATAGGAGTAAGCCAGTTTTCAAATATAGGTCACAATAATCTCTGAGATTGTGACAATCCAGCCATTTCGATATCTATATCTTGCACGCATACTGGTATTCATCGAAGTCATGCCTGAACTATGTAGATGGGAATAAAACGTTTCTTGAGGAAGCAATGAAGTTCCATCGATTTTCGACCACGCATCCACGTATTTGTAGACACCTTTTTTTTATCTTGAGCAAGCCCGTTTTGTCACCAGATTCTTTTTCCAGTTGAGTAAACTCAGGACAATGTTTACGAGTTCTTTTAGCGATGCCGACGTGAACTGAAACGAATTGATGAATCGAAAATGACCAACCGAGAACGACATTACTTTTTGAAATTGTTGGAAATACATTTGATATGAGTTTCCTCTTCGATGAGAAGTGGTTTGACACGTGAATGACTAATTGATGCAACGATAAGATATCCATCGTATTATCGTAGATTATACGCGATGGTTGGAAGGGAATCTGGATCTTTGACACGTAGATTACAGTGAATAAGCAGCACATCGAGAGCGTCCAGTGACATAGCAATTGTTTCTAGCTTTATTTTTGCCATGAAGTTGAAAGTACTCTTCACATATGTGGCATCGCTGTGCTTCTTTATGCTGTCGTATATGTGGTGGTGTGACTGGAATCAACATGGCTGGATTTTTTTCGTATGGCTTGGATGAGTTTCCATTTATCGACGAGTTGCTTAAAGAATCATGGAGCACAATCCTCATCACGATGCTGGCGATAGGGCAAAGACAAATGCTCATGGACAGAACAGCATGTTTGATAGCCAATTGCGCAGGTATTGTATTTGTATTCCACTTGAGTAAAATAATGGTCTGAACTAGGAGATGATCCTTGTACTTTTCCAGGATGGTTTCCTAGTCAAGTCGATTTTAAAGGTTTGTGCATATTTTTACGAGTGATGTTTGAACTGCAATGTTCCCCCGCGCGTCATCTGTATGGTTTTTAATTTCCTACAGTATCCCGACGAAACGTGATCGTGTAGTCGTTGCTGTTGAGGAAATCATTGTAAACAGCGGTAAGAGAAATAGCTTTGATTTTGTATATTGCGCGTACTGAGATTAGCATATCCGGCTAAAGTGTTTGATGTACACGAAATGGTTCGATAATAAAGTAAGCGAGTCCAAACACGTTGATGGAGAGTCCCTCGTTGAGCGCTTTCAGTTTAGTAACGTCTTGACCTATGATGGAAAGGTTATGCCAGTGGTGTTAATTGTATCAAAATAGGGTTTGTAGCGGCAGATGCGATAAACATCTTCAGAGTGATGTAGCGCTGAGAGAATCGCCCAGACGAGGAAGAGGTCCTGTTTTTTGGGGGGAGTTTTTACGTTAATCCAAGTTTTGGTTGCCATGATATGCTTGTGCAGTGGCACGTTCTTACTTCCAGGTAGTGGTGTGAATTTGAAAATATGAAACGAAATAGACTATGGCAAAGATCCATTCCGACACTGCCTCTTCATAATCTTCGATGCGACGCTGCATAAACGACCAGGTGATATCAACGATATGACTGAAATCGTCACTGCGATAGACGATGAGCGATTTGGTTCTGATCCACACGTCGATGCTCTTGCGTCCCTTGACCAGATAAACACTGAGAGCTACTCCAAAATTGATGTCCGTATGTGTGCGTAGTTCTTTTTTCTATGGTAAATTGTAGAATGCACTTCAGAAGTTTTGATCGACTCCACGCTTCTGGACATGGTAATGATCGTAAATAAATCCTTTGTCAGTACTTCCATATGCTTTTTCAGTGCGTTGAGGCGGTGGAAGACGCTTGATCTTATCGAATTGTCGTTGAAGTCTTGTCGATCAATTTGGGATAATTTTATTTCTATAGATCCACTCGTCGCGATCGACTCATGATTTCATACTAAACTCGAAGAAATTTGGAAGGCTTAGCCGGTTTTACCGTGAGCGCTTTGTGTTTGTCTCTCAGCTGATTCATGTACTGCCGTGTCGTGATGATCTCTCGTCCCGTTATTGCATTGTACTCGTTGACGAGCTTGCGACGTTCATGATGTTCTTTAGCATCGTCTTGAGGTTCCCTCTTGACTTATTGGATTAACTCGTGCAGAGAGTTAATGGAGAGTCCCTCGTTGAGCGCTTTCAGTTTAGTAACGTCTTGACCTATGATGGAAAGGTTATGCCAGTGGTGTTAATTGTATCAAAATAGGGTTTGTAGCGGCAGATGCGATAAACATCTTCAGAGTGATGTAGCGCTGAGAGAATCGCCCAGACGAGGAAGAGGTCCTGTTTTTTTGGGGAGTTTTTACGTTAATCCAAGTTTTGGTTGCCATGATATGCTTGTGCAGTGGCACGTTCTTACTTCCAGGTAGTGGTGTGAATTTGAAAATATGAAACGAAATAGACTATGGCAAAGATCCATTCCGACACTGCCTCTTCATAATCTTCGATGCGACGCTGCATAAACGACCAGGTGATATCAACGATATGACTGAAATCGTCACTGCGATAGACGATGAGCGATTTGGTTCTGATCCACACGTCGATGCTCTTGCGTCCCTTGACCAGATAAACACTGAGAGCTACTCCAAAATTGATGTCCGTATGTGTGCGTAGTTCTTTTTTCTATGGTAAATTGTAGAATGCACTTCAGAAGTTTTGATCGACTCCACGCTTCTGGACATGGTAATGATCGTAAATAAATCCTTTGTCAGTACTTCCATATGCTTTTTCAGTGCGTTGAGGCGGTGGAAGACGCTTGATCTTATCGAATTGTCGTTGAAGTCTTGTCGATCAATTTGGGATAATTTTATTTCTATAGATCCACTCGTCGCGATCGACTCATGATTTCATACTAAACTCGAAGAAATTTGGAAGGCTTAGCCGGTTTTACCGTGAGCGCTTTGTGTTTGTCTCTCAGCTGATTCATGTACTGCCGTGTCGTGATGATCTCTCGTCCCGTTATTGCATTGTACTCGTTGACGAGCTTGCGACGTTCATGATGTTCTTTAGCATCGTCTTGAGGTTCCCTCTTGACTTATTGGATTAACTCGTGCAGAGAGGAATTCGATCTGGGATACGATACGTATATACCCTGTAATGTTCAAGCGATGCTCCTTTGTTAATGAGCAATGTCATTCGGCTAGATAAAATCTTTCCCTAGATCTGCCATACGCGATTCCATTGATACTGGGTAAAATTTGAGTCTGTCCTTGCAATGATAGTGATGATATATGATATAGTCCCGTATTTCATTCCTTTAATTGCTTGTTTATTTGTCATTTCTTTAATTGCTTGTTATGAGGTAAACATTTTAACTATTATATATCACAATTACTCCGCGTATGGCTCATACGTATGTGTGTGGTTTCCTCAGGGCATCAAGGAAAAGTGCAACAAGTCATGCATGAGAGAGTATTGCGCGCATCAGCATGCTTTTATCAAGCAAGAAAGTCCAGGAATGAAGTCCTACTTGAGTTGCCAGGAAAGTATTCGAGGTCAGCTCCAAGTGTGGCAGCGCTGTGTTTGAAGAAACATGATGGCAATTAAATATTACTACGAAAAAATATAGAACTACCCAGAGACCCCACAACCATTCAGCGTTTTTCAACGAGTTTCTGATCAAGATTAGGTATGACTCGTGAAACAGTGTTGTGGAAACAGGAAGCCAGCACGGAGGGAGAGGTGCGTAGAACACGCACTAAAATTATGCATGTGGTGAAGTTTAGCACTACCGGTTACTCCATCGTTCACGTGTTTGTCTATGGAGTTAGGGCTACAATATATCGTTATCGTTTTGTGTTTGAACCTAATCGGGAAGTGGTCACAGAAAAATTGTTTCGTAATATTATGGTGATAGTTTCATGTAGCACTATGGGGTGATGCAAGATGACGTCTGTCACATGGACCTAATCATCATCATATATTGTTTTAAATATAGAATTAGGTTTCATATGTTTTGTCATAATACTTTTCTAATCGGCTAAGTTGTGTTAGCCCACACTGGTTATCTACAATGTTAACGATGATATCGTCGACTGTCCTCATCTCGTGAATGACCTATGATACGTCAGTGGGAGCTCCACGCAGATACAATCGAATTTTATTGAACATTTTCTGATAGCGAATCATGACCTGCTTAGTGACATTTTTTTTTGGCCTGCAGTTGTAGCTCGATGCATTTTATCAAGTTCTGCATGGCCAGTCCAGCTGCGGACAAAATAAACATAGCTGTGTTGTCTAGCGTATAGTTGAAATATCTCCCGAATTTTCCACGCCAAGATTTACTTTTTCGAAGCCTTTATAGTTGGAAATAAAAAAATCTCTGTTCATAAAAACCAATTGACTCCAGCATTTAGTTCAATATTTTTCTCGATCATATATTTTATCTTAAAGTTCTTTAAGTGCCTCGAAGCATTGACAACGTGTTCTCGTGAAAGAACACGTCCTTTTTATAAATACTGCTGAGTTTTTTCTCAAGTTTTAATCAGGTTGAAAATTTTCCAAATACATGTGGGATGCCACAGCCACATCTGGTCGATCTTTCTATGTATGCTAAACAAGATCACGTTAGAAAGCGCTTCCATGGTCTTGTTGATATCAAGCACAAGAGCCTCATCGCTGCTGATTTCATCATCGACAGGATCGTATCCACGTCCTCATACGTCCTAAAAAATTTGCTTGTCGATTGTGTTTCAAAGTTTTTGATTTCCGCAAAAGCGCTTTCGTGATACCATTTCGTCCGTTGAGTCGTCATTGGGGGGGGGCTAGTCGTCTTCCTTTCTGCCAAACCGTCGTCGTTCGACGTAGCCTGTTATCACGATGGTGTCGACGAGGTCGGGATCCAATTCGTGAATGATATCGTACACGATACTTTCGATAACCTTGCTGACTCTATCTTTACAAAATTTAAAGACAGTCCTGTATCGATCGATGGCCTCTCGAAGCTGCTGTTGTCGCATGTGCAGACAGATCAGATCGTTTCACGTTGTGATGTTTCTGTCTCTTCCAAAGATGATTTACCTTCGTTTATCACCTCGTTCAACGCTGCATGCACTCCCGTGGCCTGCTTAAGCACGTACTGGTCGTTATTAGCGTAAGCCGCATCCGGTCTATGATTATAACCTAACAGAAACTGGTACAGCTCCGTGGCAATGCGCACGATTTGTGCTATGATCTATGCAAGATCGATGATGAATTAGATAAAATCATCTAGAGCAAAAGTCTGAAAATAACTCAATTCGTTTTTGGGGTGTTCTGCTGTGATTACCGTGAATATAAACGTAGAATATTTCTGGTACATACTTGAGGCCGCAATATTTTATTTTTTTAGCAGGTATTAAAGGTTCGTGGCCTATGTCTGTTTTACAAATGATGAGGCTTTGTTGTCTAGCTTTCTATCAAATATATCTTTTTGTCGCTTGGGGGTTTAAAAATAAAGCAGATAGGCCGATGATGGCCTCGGATTTTTAAAATCAGAATTGGAGTACAGGAGTAAGAGAACGGCCGGCCTTGGGTTTGGCTAAAAAGAAAAAAGAAATTTTTAAAAATGGTGGGCTAAATGGTGGCCTTGCAATTGCGTTTAGCACACACTATCCGTGAATACGTATTTATTACATAGTCGGTACACTTCGCCTACAATGTTTGCGGTTTCATATTTTTGATTTACGTGTGAACATTACACTTTATGTGATTCTGATTGGTCCAAATAAGCCCATGAAATTATTGTGCACAATCCTCTTTACTGAATAGCTGTGATCGTGAGACCACGATTTTAATCCCGTCTTCAGGAATGTTCTGCTTTGAATGAACATTTTTGGAAGCCAATTTTTAACTCGACTTGCGAAAGGAAATTGAGGAAAAATTGTATCGCTCTCTGAATATGGATATGTTATCTCCATAGGGGTGGTTTGTTATATCATGTTTAACAATATCATCATAATAAAAATGGCGTAAAACTGCAAGACAAGAACAACAATAAGGAGTAAAACAAAAGGACAGCAGGTGGTGGGGGAAGAGAGGCGTATATCTGTAACATAGATATAGAATTCACTGTATATACAAGCGTGGCTTAAATGTCAACTTAAAGACATTATTCAACTTGTTTCATAAATTCAATATTAAATCATTACCCATTTGAGATCCTCAATTTATTATATTCTAGCAAAATAATGTCATCGATTATTCTGACTAAATTTTAAGATATTTTAATTGCCATCAAAATGTAAAAAAGTAATTATAACTTAATTAACCACATTTGGAAGTAAAATACGCTATAGCTGTTTCTAGCTCGACACGGGGAATTCGTATTCCAGAGTTGACACCCACCCACCCTCCCTCAGATCATGTATCTTCATCTTTATTAATTATAAGAACAAACCGTTTATGATCTGAAACGGGTCAGCTTAGATATCTTAATGTCTTAATTAATGTTTTATGATATACAGAAAATAGAAAAATTATGATAATGTTGAACTGAACGTGACGACTTTCACTGGAGAGGATGATCTAATTGTTAGTAATACTCAACATGTGTGCATAGCATGTACCTCTAATGCGAGTTATTGTCCTCCGACGGTCTCTAGAATTGTAGTGTGTGTGTGTGTGTGTGTGTGTGTGTGTGTGTGTGTGTGTGTGTGTGTGTGTGTGTGTGTGTGTGTGAGTGTGTTCGATGCTTTGCTGGGCTCGCTTCCTTCATAGTAACTTGTTCTACATATATATTCCAACAGACAGCAGTTGCGTACAATTACTATGACCTATCATGGTTATACAATTAGTGTTTTATGTTAACAGGTTATCATATACTTATCAATGAACTGCATATGTAGTCCTATCAATATAAAAGAATGAGCTATAGGTTAGAGGTCTGTTTGCAAGGACAATTTGAGTCTGTAGCTTTGACATGATAAAATGGGTAAAGAAAGTATAAAAAAAAAACTTTAATATAATTTTCAGATTAAATTACTGTAAGTCCTTACCGAATGTAATTGACCAAATTTATATGTTGTATTATTCTATTGCTATATGGCAGTTTCACAAATGTCCAAACCGATCATAACCGCCGGTTATCTGCTGACTCAGCTACGTACAAATGATCCGGTGCTTTCTCATGGATGCCGTATTAATGTACATAAAAACATCCTGCATTTATGTTACAGCTATTAAGGTGTTTATATATACACACACACAATCACACAATTGTACCTATTCTGCCTTACTTTTGCATGCCATTTTGGGAATGCCAAACCCACTCGACACTATATTGCACTGTCGTGTGTGTGTGTGTGTGTGTAGAGAGAGAGAGAGAGAATATTATATTATAGATATACATCAAAACAACATAAAGTGCGATATATGCCGTTTAACCGAAGACCTGGCTTAGCATATCAGTCGAGTAAGAATTAAAAACTCTCTCTCTCTCTCTCTCTCTCTCTCTCTCTCTCTCTCTCTCTCTCTCTCTCTCTCTCTCTCTCTCTCTCTCTCTCTCTCTCTCTCTCTCTATATATATATATATATATATGGTAGGTACTTACTAAGGATATACCTGGAATAAAACTAGATACAACTAGTTCTTACAGATCGGTTGCTAGTACCCTAGTGCTCATTGTCGCATATCGTAGGACAAATCAGGTACGTTCACGTTTCACTGTGGTTCCCTGCGATAAGATATCCTGGTTTCTCCAGAGCATGAATAGTGCCGAAGTAAACCTTTTCCGAAGGTTGACCACAAGGTTAAATAGAGCAAACCATTTTTTTTTTACCTCGGACACTTGTTACAATTTTTTGTTGTCTTATAGATTACTAGTTTCCTTATACCTTTGCCTTTTTTTTTATTTTTTATTTTTACAAATTATGGTCGTTGTCACATATGGCCATGACGGATAGGGGTCATTTGCCCCTCACTCCACACACTTCACTTCTGAGCATGTTTTGGTTTACATTCACAAAACTTAATAGTTGACTACTACATGTTAGTCCAAAACACCAATAATTATACGGGGGCCCTTGATTTGTTATTGCAGTTGTTATAGGGTTTAACGCAAATTTTTTTTCAGTATAAGAATGGTTATTCATGGCGGCCAGAATGGTGAAGGAAGAACCCACGAAAACCCTGAAACGAACCACTGACCCGCATAAAGATATTGGCAAGCTTTCTCGCGTACCACATTCGGGGGCCCTTGATTTACATATAAATTATACGTGTAGTATATTGTACATATTTGATTTATTTGCCGATTAAATGCAACAAACCCATTTGCATTACAAAACAAAGTACATCGAACAGATTCAATACTTACCGAATAATGTTTTCGGTGCTCATCACTGTAATATATATATATATATATATATATATATATATATATATATATATATATATATATATATATATATATATATATATATATATATATATATATATATATATATATATTGCGTGTGTTAAAAAATCTTTTTTCCTAATTCAGTGAACAATACTTTTTATTTTCTATTCCGTTAATATTTTATATTTTAATATTTTTCCATTCATATTAACTCATATTAGTATGGTGTGCTTGAAGGCGTATTTACATATTTGTACATGTCGCTCGATATTTAAAGATCTTCTCTGCTCTCTCGTCTCACTGAAACAGCATAGGGCATTTTGATTGGGTAAATGTTCCATAGGCGTGTTTCGGTAAACTTGCTAAGGAAATGACGTCTCTGATTCTGCGCAAATATATCTTCATACGGGCACTCATTTATCTTTCAAATTGATCACGTGGACCGGGCGACTAGTCCTTTTTGAAGCAGTTGGTAAAGAAGTAGGAGGAGAAACTGTAGTCCAAGATCATCATTGTAATATCCGCTATTTTGACAGCAAAGACCCAAGGTAAATGAATGTATTTACACATAAGAAGTCAGATCAGTCATTTAAACTTCAAAGTGTGAAATCATATTTAATTTTACAGAAAATCGTTTATAAATTGAACTTCGATAGCGGCACCTTGAAACATGTTTAAACCAGGTCATTGACATTGGCTGATGAATGTCATTGAAGTTATTAAACGATGATAGTTTCACATGTAAAAACCAAAAGAATATGTTAGTGATATCTTTTGTTGATGAAGTTAAATGTAACATTCACAATTTTAAGATAAACTGAAATGTGTAATGGAAGCACCCATTGTAGGCCATGTGACCTTGAAGTTGAAGTAGCTTATTAGATTCACGTCTTCATTTTCGAACTGGCTTATTTGTATTTTACTATCATTTTAGGTTTGTTAAACAAATATTCATGTAGACTTCGGTGTCTCAACATGGAGCGGTCCTACAATATATTACGAATCATGTTATTTATGTCTTAGTGTCCTAATGTCAGAAGTGATCCGCCTTACTGTCCAAATAACGGCCTTGGGTAGCGTGTTCCAATGTGGGTTGACGTCGGAACGAGTAATCAAAGTTTCAGGAATATCTCACTTGGCCGCTGATATTGACACTCTTCCACAAATTTGTGTCAAAAACTTACTGTGATGTCTTTATCCAGCTGGCCTCAGATCTGAGACAGACCAGTCTGAATTGCATACAGACATGAGAACATTTGCAAAAAAGAATAAGATGGCATTTAAAATGAAGAGTGGTCTCGACACGAAAACGATTAGTCAGTTAACCCTTTACCTCATACAATCACTTTTGAGTCTACCCGATTCGCATGCAAGCGCTTTTTATACACCTCTGTAAACAGCAGCCATTTTGAGTAGGTTTTCATAATGCCACCTTCAGGGACAACCCCATATTAGATACTACATTGATTGGTGTGAATGAACATTATGTCAGATGTCAGATCACGTGGTCACTGTTTATGTTCTGGTCGAAATCTGCTATTTAAAGTGAGTATGTTGTAACTGTCTTCCTAAAATGTTGCCTCCAGTAACCCATTAATACTTGCAGTTTTAACTCTATGAAAGCTTCAATAACTTAGGTAAAGGCTATGATGCTGATGTAAGAAGCCATTAGTTTTATAAATTATCAAATTCAGCTGATTTAGAGATGTAAACGCAAAGAACTTGTAAATTTCAGTATGAGAATATGCCACTAAGGTTGATCACACAGCTTCACTGACTTGTGAACGAGTTCTCTCAAGATTTTAAAGCACATTCAAAATTCTTTTGTGAAAAATGATTATATAGTTATAATGACCACATTTTACTCTTAAATATTTCCATACATGTGTACTAACAACGTAAAATGGTTAAAATTGCTATTAAACATTACACTTCTCTGCATAACAGGCCTATGCATAGTGCACTGCAATGGGTAACTTTGCTACATGCACATTGAAGGGCTAGAAAGCAATACACTGAGGGAAAGGGTTAAGCACAAAAAAATCCACAAATTTTTATCCTTCTGCTCAGGAGAAAGAGCCAATGAAAACCGATATTTCTAACACAAATAGGCATTAACCCTTTCATCACTAAGTAACATTGTAGGCATAGTCTTCAACACTTAAGTAACTTTGGAGTTGTAAAGCAAAATGACTTGTGGACTTTGAAACAACATAACTTTGTCAATGTTAAAGATATCTGGCTGGATTATGTGTCAAAATAAAGGTTAAAAATCAAATTTAATGACTAATTCATTAAAATGTGCATATCTATTACAACTGTAAAAATGCAGCTGCAAACAGGTAACACAACAGGTAAAATACAAGTAATTATTTTATTACCTCTTAGAAAACTTAAAAAGTTCTCAAAACTTGTTCAATTGACCCTAGATGTACTAGTGAATAATCACAGTATCAACACAAGTCTTTCTTTCATGGTGTCCATAATATATAGAATTCTATAAAATGAACCAAAATGATCTCCAAGGTGAGATCTGTCCACACACCTATATCGCTGTGCCACGTTTGATCGTAGCATTGAAGTTCGTTGAACGGACAATATTTTTAAAAACTTCATTTGAATAGAATTTGTGAAAATATTCCGAAACTTTCCTGGAGCCATCTAACACTCGGGTATGCCCAATTCTGTCAGAAAACTGAAAATCTTTGGTTTCCCCACTTCGTTCAAACAAAACCACGTGGAGCGTACAATTCCTCTGAAGTGCTTCAAAACCTTCAAAGTTTTCTTCATCATCATCACTGTCACCCACAAGTGCATTCCATTGTCTCTCCAGACATCTCTCATTTTCATCCAAATTAAAAAGGTCGAAATTATTCAAATCCTCCGATAACCTCCTCTGAAATTTGTTCAACCTCTGCCATTTTGGATACAAATTTCAGCATTCGGAAAACACGTTAAAAGTTCGTACTTTGTTCAATATTTCTAGTTGTATTCAAGCTAAACTTTTGAGTTCATCCAAATATAACATCTACATTACAAGATGGAAGTTGTTAGAGGTACCCCGAAAGTTATTTAGTCTGGTACTTTAATCTTAAAGAACACTGCCCCAGACCGAAAAGTCAGTCCATAGTGTTTACGGACTTACTTCCACATGACCGGTTTTACAGTCCGCAGTGATGAAAGGGTTAAGAAGAAAAAAATTAAATTTGTACCCTTCTGCTCATGCTCAGGCAAAAGAGACAATGGAAAAGATGTTTCTAACACAAATAGGCATTAAGTTAACCGAAAATGTTTGGAAGTCAATGTATTAGGATGTATTCATAAATATCTCCCAAAATGAATTAACTACTTGCATTTCATACGAAAATGACAAAGACCTCCAGGGATTAATGGGTTAAAAGTCTTTGAAAGTTGAAATGAACCCAAACATTTTAATTTCTTTACAAAAACACTGGTAATCTTCTCCAAGATTATTAGATTCGGATGCAGTCAAATTTTCCTGGTTTTTTTTTTTTTTTTTTGTTAACCCGTTTTATTTCATTAAACAATATTGTGGTAATTTGCATTTGTCGTTTTCTCATACAACACAACTTGTATATAAAATGTTAGCGAAAATAGGTAATGGAAATCTGTGGTCTTTGAAAGTTGGAGTAAAGTCTTTGAATTTATTGTTCAGAATGCTGCATTACCCTGAAGGGGGGTCAACAGCCATAATTATTGTATGTTATGTAGGCCAGTTCAGACCACTTTGATAGGAAATGGAGGCCAACTTTTCATGCATACCTTGTATATTTGGCAGCAGGGGTCACACTACCAGGCAAAGTAAACTACTAAGTCTCCAGAAATTGGAAACTTAGCCTTATGTTAGGAAAGCAAAAAGTAAAACACAGCTCTTTCCCATTCACAGGCATTTGTTTTGATAGTTGATTAACCATTACCCATTTCTCAAACATTTCTCAAACAAGTTGGCAAGTAGTCCCCTATCAGTACCCCCTTTACATGTTATCCAATGATGATAGAAAAATAAAACCTTCTTTTGAAACTTCAAAATAGTATGTAAGTAGCAATTTATGTTATAAGAATGCAATAAGTGATCTGGATATTTAACTGCCAAAAAGCAAAATTTAACTGACCAATATTGTGTGTGAAAATTGAGGGGTTTTTTTTAATCTGGTGGTTTGTTTACACAAAATTTTCTCCTGTACCAGCAAAAGATGGTGTTTGTATTCATGCACAAACTATAATGTATTCAAGCATACTGTCATTACAAAATATTCTATATGAAGCCAAACTTATTCCATTCATACAGTTGTAGTCCCTCCAGACTTTGATCACTGTCAGCAAGAACACAGTTTCAGAAGAGTTGGCTAGTCTCTTTGATGGAATTGCAAGACTTAGATATACAAGACAAAAACAATAGATATGAAAACACACCTTTCTGTTTAAAATTTAATCCTATCAGTCATCTTCAACTTCATTCTGTTTGCGTTGAAGAATGCATAATCATGGTACAACGATCAACAATTTCTAAAAAAAAATAAAATATTGGTCACCAATGGTGCTATGGATTTGTTTTTTGCGATTGATACCATTGGTGCATTTATTTAGTCTTTTTCAAATCAATGGTGGAGGCAGAGATCTCGAAAATTCTACCTTAACTTATTTGGATGCAAATTTTTTATTTGGGTTGCAGAAAATCACCCACAAGAGTCCTCAACATACTTAATTGTTGCAAGGAGGAAACTTTTGCTGCAGAAAATGTTCTAATCACTAAGAAAAAGGAAGCAATGCTTTTATTTTAGTTTGCTGCTTTTTTTTTTTTAAGGTGCATGTGTTGTTAAAGCCACTGCTAAAGACTCCCTTTTAACAGACAAAACAAACATTCATATGCAACATCAAATGAATTGTAGAACGTAGACACAATTTGTTTTTAAAAAAATTTCCTTTGTATATATCGGTGCTTCAGAGGTAATCAGTTTTCATTGAAGTTGCAGCAAAACTTTTGGGGGGGGTATGATTTTTTTCTTGCTGTCGTGGGGTCGTATGTTGTTACTTCACGTTTCTACCCTCAGCTGGTCGATTGTAGCTAGTTGCATGGCTCATACATGCCAACCATTAAGCTTTTGTCGTAATCATTACTTTTTTCATTAAATTACACATTACATGTAAATGTACTTGGATTATGCTTTTTTGGCATATTCACCTTAACCCCTCCCCAAAAAATTGTTTCATTTTTATTAACATCTCACTGATCACAAAATACATGAAAGTACACTTGTCTGTAGACCAGTGTTGACTTTCCTTAGTGTTCTATTTATAGCAACTGCCCTATTGCCAAGAAGACCTGTGTCCATTTATAGCAGCTGTCTGGCTTAGGATATAGACTGGTTTTCTAATTTTTAATCTTTGCTCACATACTCTTTGTAAAACAAATGTGAGGTACAGTACCATTCTGTAGGAATTCGGCGCTAAAAATAGTCATATTTATTCCACTCTATTATGTTGCAGCAAAAATATTTCTCAAATGATTTCAGATGGATTGCAAAACCAAAAAAAAAAAAGACACATGAATCACACAATACAGTGCCATTCTAAAGTAGCTTCACGTCCATTGCAGGCTGTGTAAAAAGGATTTTAATATTGGTCATAATGTAAAATAAAGACTCCTTGAATTACCTTGTTTTGCTAAATACTAAGGTAAATTCTATTTTATTTTTTTTACAGAACTAAATTGCAGAAACTAATTTTATAAATGCTGTATTGTTATTTACCGAGCTAGGATACAGGCTACAACTAGTGGTATAATACAGCTTTGGTACTTTGTTCTGACATCAAAATTTCGGAAAATTGTGTTTTGTACATGTGTGCATTGATTTTTCTTGTCATGTGGATTATGCTTTTTCTTAGATTACTCCATTTGTCCTCTTGGATTATGCTTTTTTCTGACAGGGGTTGGCATGTATGCTGGCTAGTTTTGATTATATTACAGCATACAAGTATCCAGGCCAGATATTAGCTTAATGGATTATGACATAATAAACTGTTAGGTTTGATTGTCAATGTAAAATAAGGATTTTTTTTTATGTAACAGTTGATTCCAGTGCACTTTTATATCCATGTTTGCAGCTTTGTCATGGTGCCTTTGAATTTGTCCACTTCAAATTCAAGACTGTATATACTATTTCTATCAGCCAAAATGTTGTAGCCAAAAATATGGCCAGAAGGTACATTTTGTCGCCAATATGAAAAATATAATTGTTTGCGCGAAGCCCAACACAATCACTGTTATTGATTTCATTTCTGGTTGCCTTATAAATATTGCCTCCAATCTTGCCTCCAAGCGCAAAATCAAGAGACTTGAACAAAATTCTGTTTGCAAATTTAGACAAGTGTTTTGTAGTTAAACGGAAAAATGATGAAGATTTCAATGAGATTCAGAACTGTGCTAAAGTTGCCATAACTGATAATTCAACTGCAACTTTTGCTAGTGGGATCCTAGCGATACCTCTTAGGGATAAAGCTTAGCTTTGGAATTTGCGGGTTTGTATTTATAGATCATTGAGTCACGTGATCTAGCCATGCTAACAGCTAACTTGCACCAAGCATGGAAACACTTTGACCCTTTCCCTCATAGAGTGTATGCCTTTTTAGCTCTTCGATAAACATGTAGCAAAGTTGCACAATGCAGTCCGCTACTCATAGGCCTGTTAAGCAATGAAGTGTATGTTACGTTTAACAGCAATTTTAACCATTTTACATTTTTTATTTTGGTACACATTATGTACGGAAAGATTTAAAAGTAAAATACGGTTGTTATATCTGTATAATGATTTTTCACGAAAAAGAATTTTTGTCTGTGCTTTAAAATCTTGAGAAAACTTGTTCACTCAGTGAAGCCGCATGATTAACCATAGCGGGACTTTCACATACTCAAAATTTACAGGTTCTTTGCGTCTACATCACTGAATCAGCTGAATTTGATAATTTATAAAAACTAATGGCTTCCTACATCAATCTTAACCTAAGTTATTGAAGCTTTCAAAGTTGTGATTCTACTAGAGTAAATACTGAACGTATCAGAGGCTGCCATTTTGTCGAATGGAGAATATGACAGTTATGACCTATTTACATTAAATAGCAAATTTCGACCAGAACATAAACAGCAACGTGATCTGGTGTAATGGTCATTCTCACCAATGAATGTAGTATCTAATGGGGGGGGGTCCACGAAGATGGTGCTATGAAAACCCGCTCAAAATGGCTGCTTTTTACAGAGTTGCCAAAAGGCGCTGTATTGTACTTCGGTACAATAATGTGATAATGTCTGTTTTGAACGAAGCTTATGTAAAAGGCCAGGAACACGTTCTTTCCTTACTCCAAAGTATTGTTAAGATAACCTTAACAATATGCAAGTGATTTACCATGCATTGATGAGATTGGTTGATTAGCATTTGTACCCGTAAAATTTATTGTCTTGTAGTGACTTTTTCTCTCCTTGCTGTTACATGGTACTGGTAATAGGGACGATGCTTGATCGTTTCTTATAAAATTTCTAAAATTAAGTTGGTCCAGATGTTTCTTTGGACCGAAACTTCTGCTCAGCATAACAGGGTTATTGACTTAACCCTTTCCCTCATAGAGTGTATGGCTATTTAGCCCATCGATACACATGAAGCAAATTTACGAAGTGCATTGTGCTACACATATGCCTGTTAAACAGTGGAGTGTATGTTACGTTTAACAGCAATTTTAACCATTTTACGTTTTTGGTACACATGTATGGAAAGAGTAAAAATATGGTCGTTTTGCTTGTATAATTATTTTTCACAAGAATTTATGTGCTTAAAAATCTTGAGAGAACTTGTTCACCATCAAGTCAGTGCAGCAGAGTTAACAACCATAGCTGCCATTTCTCATATTCGAAATATACAAGTTCTTTGCATCTTCATCACTAAAGTAGCTGAATTCGATAATTTATGAAACTTAATGGCTTCCTACATCAGTATCAGAGCCTTTACCTAAATTATTATGTAACAGGCCTATGTGTATGGAGTAGACTAGACATGCATAGCTAATTTTTTCTTTCAAGACATATTTCAAAATACAGATGTATGTACATTGGTAAATAATAAAACATATCACTGTACAAATTTTATTACATTTGCATAGAAACAGTTTTATGCTTTAAAAAATGTTACATTTTTAGTAAACATGATGTTAAGAGATTTGTGAAGTTATGTAATGTGTAATACAAATGGTAAGTACCTAGCCAGGTTTTATCTATGCCATAATTTTGTCTAGTTTGCTGGCAGATTAAAGACATAATGATTATTATACTTGCCATTTCTAAGAAATAAATCATTTTCATAATAATTTCATGCAGGTATAAATCTTCACAAGTTTAAATTTTCTAGGCTTGCTGGTAAGCGAATATCGTTACCGCAGTGGCAAATTCCATAATTTTTATGTGCAATTGCAATTAGCCCAAGCCAATAAGAAAAGTGGGGTTGGAATATTCACAGTAAACCCTGATTAGAAAAATGGACTTCTATCTGTTTTAAGCCAAATATGTAGTCCAAAGTGTAGAATCTCAGAGCTGAAATGAGAAATTTTTATCTCAAATATTAACAAATGTCACAAGCCCATGTATCATACACATTTGAGGACTGGTTTGAAATTTGATTTTACAGAAAATTCAGTCCTTGTTTATCCAACAATATAATTCTGAAGGTGTAAAGTTTAAATCAACCCATCGAAAATGTTTTTTAAATGATGGATTTTTAACCAGATCATCTTCAGGAGATGAGGTTTGAAAAATCTTATTTGGGATTTTATTGGCACAGATAAATTCAGGGTTAAACTATGGTATGGAAAGATATCTTAATTATTCAAGTTTATTTGTTTGGTTTTTTAAATAGGGATGTTTTTTGTCTTTTATATATATATATATATATATATATATATATATATATATATATATATATATATATATATATATATATATACTTACTCCTTAGAATTAAAGGTCTGAAAGGAAATAAAATTAACATGTTCATTCTGTTGTTCCCACATGATGCAGGTCAGCAAAATAAAGTTAGAATTTTTATTCTGTACATTGAAATGACACTACATGCCAAAGATTAAAGATTAAAGCAAAATTGTTTCATGTGATGTTTTGTACATGATCCTCATTTCAGACTTTGATGTTTTGCAGAGTCTTGAAAGAGAACTTCTTTTGATTTAGAAAATAGACTCGATATATACATTGTATTGCTACACATTACTTATTTTCATAATTATGTTTTCAGATGAGCAACAAAACGCTTAGTTTTGCGGAGAATTTTGGACTCAGTGGAGCTGCTGCCATCATCTCCAAAACTGCTGCTGCTCCAATTGAACGTATAAAGCTGCTTGTCCAGAATCAGGATGAAATGATTAAAGCCGGACGTCTTTCAGAGCCTTACAAGGGTGTGATTGATTGTACAGTCAGAACCTACAAGACCGAAGGTTTTTTCCCATTCTGGAGAGGTAATTTAGCCAACTGCATCCGGTACTTCCCAACACAGGCTTTGAATTTTGCTTTCAAGGATAAAGTTAAGGCTATGTTCAAGAGCAGCAAGGATGAGAGCTATGCCAGGAAATTCGGCAAAAATGTTGCGTCTGGAGGAGTTGCTGGTGCCCTCTCTCTCTGCTTTGTCTACTCGTTAGATTATTGCCGTACCCGTCTTGCTAATGATGCCAAGGCTGGAAAGAAAGGTGGAGAGCGTCAGTTCAATGGTATGATAGATGTGTACAGGAAGACCCTGAAATCTGATGGCTTCGTTGGACTCTACAGAGGTTTTGTCATCTCCTGTGTTGGTATTGTTGTCTACAGAGGCTGCTACTTTGGTTTCTATGATACCTTGAAACCAATTCTTTTGGGAGAGAATGCAGGTGTCGTCCTTTCATTTATCTTGGGCTACTTTGTAACCATAAGTTCCGGTCTAGTGTCCTACCCAATTGATACCATCAGACGAAGGATGATGATGACTTCTGGTGAAGCTGTCAAGTACAAGGGATCAATTGATTGCACAGTTCAGATCCTCAAGAAGGAAGGCTTCATGTCCTTGATGAAAGGTGCTGGCGCCAACATACTCAGAGGTGTGGCTGGAGCAGGTGTATTGGCTGGTTTTGACAAGTTCCAATCCCTGTATGTCAGATGGCGTCTTGGAGAAGATGTAAAAATTGTTAGATATGGTGAATAACATAGACATACTTAGGTGTAGTGTGTTACATTTCCAGTGCAGTGTTGCAGATTTGTGGTCATTTTTAATATCAGTGTGCACATTTACCTTTTTCTGTTCTAAAAAATGCAAATTTTTATCAAGAACAAGATCAAGAAAATGGATAAATATTTTGCTACCATAAACAGTCAGTTAATAAGATTCAGGTTGTTTATATAGATATCTCTGGCTAACAATTGATATGCAGGAAAAATAATTAAAATATTTATAATAAAAGTTGGCAGTTGTTAATCTTTATATAATATGCTACTTTCAAAAACCTTTCATATTCAGCAAACATTCTTGCTGTTCTGTTCTGTTTATTTTCCCATTCTGGTAAATGTCAGTTTTCCCCATCAGATCATGCCACCTAGCTGTTGCTTTGTCATATCTGCCAACCCTCATGAATTTGGTGTGAATTTCACATTATCAACCATTCATAACACATGCAAAAAAATTTGCATTCCTGTTTCTTATTTTAAATCTTTAATAAAGTAATAGATTTTCCATTAAGTGCTAGTCATGATATTGGCAGTTGCCAAAACAGTCCGGGAGTGCTGGACACGATATTAGAACAATAGCTGAGACCTTTGGTCTGGTAGCAAGCGTTTTAACATTTTAATCTATATGTATAAGAGTAGTTTTACAAATGCTTTTGAGGAAGAAATGGGGTCTAACTGAAATTTTGCTCTGCGCATGTGCCGCCAACACTGATTTTAATTGTCATGCGGCATCAATATTGAAAATGTCTTCACCACCAAGGAAAAAGAAAATGTATTGCACAAAAAGTGATGTTAGTTTGGAATGTACCAAAAGTTAGCAGTGCTTTCAGTTGTCAAACAACAATATATAAATCATGTTTTTTGCTCATTAGTGTGCTACAAATTTTAGTATTCTGCATGGTGGCAGAGACAAAGTGAGGAAGCGCATTATGATTAGCAAAAAGCACAGTGGTTGGGAAAATAAAAACTGATTTCAGTTCTGGAATATTTTTAACTTTTATCCCTATTTTCACAAATTGCAAGTTTGGAGGGTTGGCAGCTATCTTTTGATGTACATTTACAACTGGAGGCCTTTGAGCCGCTGAATTCAGGCCTTGTACATATCAGCACAGCTAAGCGTTTAGTTTCCTACTCTGCAGGTGCATGAAGCAGGATTGATGAGCCTTCACTATGCTGCCTAGGTGATTGCTTGTGTACAGAAGATTAATAAGGAGGAGGTTGGGCAAAGAAAGTCCATTGAGATTCAAGGCAAAAAAGCAAATTTAGGTTACTGGTGGAAGGTTATGCAATATTTGTCATCACACTGGTCAATGGTTAAGTGCTTAGACATGGCTAGTACCTCCTGTTGTCATGATGAAAAGTTTGTAAAGATCAAGTTGTCCACGTACAAGTAAATTATATTTGATCATATTCCCAGTCAGTCAAGTGTAGTTTTTGCAAGTTTTGAACATTTCACAATTTAGTTCCAAGATTTGTAAGAATGAATTCCCTGGAGAATGTCTTGCATATTGGTTTCAAGTAGTCCAGTAATTGGTTCAAAACAAGATGCCTCAGGGGAAAGACCAAAAGCTTTAGCCAACGAATGTAACCATTCTATGATATATTTTAAACAAATTTTCCACAGACCAGTAACCTTGTAAACGTTTCCACTGGAAGAACAAATTTCTCACTGACAATAGAGTGGATTTCTGCACCCCTGCTGTAGAAAATGGAAAAACATTTACAGTTTAATATAGAGATTTAGGATACTAATGTTAAAATGTTGAATAGTTACTTGCATATACCATAATTTTTTATTTCTAAAATTTGCATGCCTTCTCTCCAAACCCTGGACCATTACAAGCTCAAGAAAATGAAATGTGTACAAGTCTGGTTTTAACTTGTTAACACCTGGCGCCATGTTCAAGTAGCCTACTTCTGAACTTCAAGTTCATGTATGATGCACTAAAGTGGATGATATTATAGAAAGGTAGAGAGGTGTAGCTTTGCAATGATCCCAAATCTGGACATTCTAGTTGCACTACAAAATACAGAAGGAAAACTGTAATTTTTGGACCCATTTTTTTTCCCCATAAAAAATGTGCAGATTTTAGACTTTGGCCTCGGATTTAAGGTAGATGATCTGTCTAAACTGCACTCTGGCAAACAGCCTCTATGCAACAGATGGGTCTGTTAAGTCTCCGCCCCCTAACTTTTACCCTTCTGTTCATGCACGAATGAAATAGCCAATGAAAAACAATGTTTTAACGCAACTAGGCATTAAGTTGATGTATTAGGAAGTATTTAAGACAAGCGCCTCAGTGTTTCCTACCTGTATTTTGGGCGAAAACTACAAAAACATCCATGGGTAGAGTTAAATTTAATTTGTCCTTGTAAAATTGGTTTTGCTAAGTAATGTCCAAATGTTCTTGACTGTAAAAGCTCAGCTTTGGGGAAAGCTTTCAGCTCTCAAGGTATAAACCAAATAGTGCCATCCAAAAACATACCAACCAACCAATGTGAGTTGTTAGCTTATCTGGTTGCAAGTACCAGTGAGCTTTTAGCATGGTGCAGTTTTTGTCCATTTACAATTATTGGTGACCATATAAAAGCGCATCCACATGCACTCTGCAAAAGATGGAAAAAAAAAACAACAAAATAAACTAATATTGTTCAGATATAGAATAAAAGCAAATACCATTTCTTTTAACATTTATATAATTTATTTGCTTAGTCTAGTATTGGTATGATGCTGTCATAAAATTAAAACTCTGATTTAATATAAAGAACCACTTTTAAAATAAGAGTTCTTAGCCTATAGTTCTTCTATGTAAGACCAAATGTATTTGCTAATGTTACATGTATGCGATCCCATACAAGTATTCAAATGGAACAGTTCCATAGGTTGGAACCAAAGCTTGCAGATGCTGGTTAAGATGTAGTTAGTTCTTGAATATCTCCATGCGGTTCTCCCATCACTTAAACTATTCTGTGTAAGCGATAACCATCATGCAACAGATGATCTTTTTGATTTTGTGATGCCTTTTTCTCCATGATCCCAAATATTTTTGTAAAGATTCAATAATGTAAAAAAAGAAAAGCAAATGATATGGTGTACAGTTTTAGAGTGTATATATATACTACAGAACTTTGTGTGCTCTGCCAATTGACTTTTGATTGATGTCTTTGGCAAATAATCAGCAGTCAGTTAAAATTATTTCATCTGAAAACATGAAAGTATATTTTTCTATTGCAGGTTAATTAGTTAGAATTGGTCTTGGCTTTGGATTATTGTATACCACACACATTGTTTACTTTAACTTAATTTATACCTGTGCGGTTTTCTCATGCACACTTTTATGGGGGTTGTTTAGCATTGTGTGTATATGTTGATGGGAATTGCTAACTGAGCTACAACTATTTTATTTACAATGATTTATCCAAAACAACTTTGCAGATTTGAGGATATATATCCAAGTACATGTATGAAGATCTTTCAAATTTAATTCACATGGTTATCCAGGATCAAATATATTTACTAAAAAAAATTCAAATTTAAAAAAAAAATGCTAAACAAAATTTAACTGGGAAAGGATCCTAGCATGAAGGTCCATAAAACTTTTTCCAAGATTCCAGTCTACCAGAATGTATGGCAATCATTGCTAAGTGTGGAAATGATTTTTACTAAACTTTGCAAGAAAAAGTAACCCTACCTCTGATGGCTGACCTACTCTTGTATCTTTGAGTTTTATGAACAAACAAGAGCCACGCTTCCCTCACAAGGCCATAGACAGTAGAAATCTTTATTTCTTTGCCACCATTCCATCAAAGGATGAAGAGCCTTTGTTAAAAGAGATTCCTCCCTGAACAAAGTTGCATCAGATCCAATTGTTTTGACTGGAGGTCGGGTCCAGGTCCTGTGAAAATGCCCACATGGGCTGCATTCACTTCCAATGTGGGAATTACAGTGGACCAAGAAGGCTTGTGAACCTTATAAGCTAGAGACAGCTACCAGTGGTCGTTATGTTCAGAGAGGTACACACCACCCTTTACATTGTCTGGCAAGGCAATGGCCTTTACAAAATCTAAATTGTAGCGAAGTGAGGAAGAAGCAAAAGGTCTGGTCAAGAGTGTAATCCAGATAACATCCGGAAAAATGAGGTATGACAATACTATTTAGATCTATGACCCTACGAGTTTGTAATTAAGGTAGCCTGATGAAATAAAGAGCTTGGGGTGGGGGATCATTACCTATACTATTTCTTAGATAAAAATGTGATGGCATACAGAATGGTTATAGTGATAATTGATACTTTTTATGTATTATTATAGTAGAAAAACGACAAGTCATTGTCATGTGACTGCATTGCCTTCCAACTACTGAGAAGAATACAATTCTATAACATTACTGGGGCATTTTTATCAGGACAAGTTATAAGACAAATTAAAATCTGCAATGCAAAAGTCAAAAACTGGTTGGGCTTTTATTTATGAGACAACAAAAGTAGAGTGATGAATTGTAAAAGATGACAATATTGATAACTTTGATATAATTTCAGTAGCATCATCGTTACTATAATACTATAGTGTGCCCCGGACCATGCAATGGTATGAATTTGCGAAGTGTTGGCGCGGATCACTTACAACCCGCATAGTTTTCTCACCATAGATTTAATGTCGTCAATATTGTATGGGTCTTGACACGAACGTGTCTGATGTACCTATTTAACAATAAAAACAACTATATAAAAATGTCCGGCAGTGATGTCATCTTAGATTATGCATAGCGGTGCCGTTAAGAACAGCAACCCACAAATCCAAATGTAATAGCCATTAATAGTCAAATAAATGTTAAAGTCGCGAGAAATTCCATGGGAAGACTTCAGTCTGGTTTGAATAAACTTTTGCACCGCTGACTAAACCTATAAAAGAAACTGCCGAACGTGCTGGTAATATTAAAAAGGCCACAGTGGGAAAGGCGGCAGAACTAATGGATACAGAAGAAACAACTTCCAGTTTGTAAAAAGCCAGACGCACCAAAGCAAACAATACACGACGCCGTGTTGATCTGCGTTAAAATAAGTGCAATGCGATTCATGGATAATGTTTTTTTTTTTGTGCTGCTGTGGATAGATTAAAACTTAAAACTACTGGGATCGGAATAGATTATAATGCTGTCAAGTATTTCTGCACTCCAAAGTTTTCCGTCACCTATATTGAAGCAAAAAACATACAAAATTTGACCGATAGATGAAAATAAAATATTACGATGCTTACCATTTGAAAAGAGGCAATTGTCACCAGAATATTCTGTTCAAAAAAATATTAATGTTGGAGACACCGGATACTAACCCAGTGTTTTCATGACTAGCGATATGTCGGCTTAATGTGTATATAGTTTTGAAGGATATAATATTTATTAATCAGACTATGGAAATTAAATATATTACTTTGGACTGTTTCTGTCAGCATTTTAGTCAAGTAATTAGGCCAGGTTTATATTTATATTTATATATAAGTTTTAAGGACTTCGACGTAACTGTACCAATAAATGGCAAGAGATATGAAAGAAACTAAACTGATCGTGCACAGGAGTCTGCAGTTCTATCTATAAAGCACGACAAAATTTCTGACAACATGAAATCACCTTGACGGTATTATCAATTAACACAATGAATGCAAGCGTGACCACAACCCTCCGCTCGATTCGACTTTAATCACGCGTCTTTTATCGCTTCAGAATCGCAAGAAGACTGAAAAACTACACATATCCATTCAAAAAATGGTAACGTACCAACACATCACTCTCGGATGACCATCACATGAATCCAGTCCGGTTAATTAACCTTTATTTTCGCCATTACGGTGACAAACCCTGAAAAGCGCGATCATTACAGAAGTAGCCCATTTAATCCAAGATCATTTGGAATCAGAATGCATCATTTCATTTTTGGGGTTAAATCATTTCATTTTAGACTATATTATTTCATTTGATACTACATCATTTGGAATCAGAATTCATCCATCCGCTACTAATTATGTTAGAAAGAAAGTCTGAGAAAACCTTGTTGGTCTAAGTGGTCCTAAAAAGTGATGCCGATTGTAATGTTATTTTTTACTGAAGAATAACTCTAGTATGAATCTATACAGTTTTTGTTTTGATTTTCATGGGTTTTATTAAATAAATTACGTATATACGTCACAAATATCACATGTGCAAGCGTGCACTCAGAAATTATATTATCTAAAAGAGAGTGATAGATGCATTTCCAATCAATATGTAAAGTATACATTAAGTTCGACTAGAAACGAGAATAATGTTATCATGTGCTGTGGAATTAATATTGCATATGCATATGACTGACAAAATGCAAAAGGGAATTAGCATTGATGGAATGGTGGAAAAAAAGGCAAATATAAACATGAAGTAGTATATAACATTCAGACGGAAAATAAATGGAGTTATACAGATGACTATAATGCAATTCAAGGGAGATTATGCACTGAATGAACGATGGGATACAAAATATGAGGGTTAGGTATTTGCTAGGGTTATGATTTCTTACAGGCTGATATCAATTACTAATTCCAAGTTATATGAAACAGAATGATCAATGAAGTGAACCTAGTTCAATCAGTTAAGTCTGCTCTTATTCTGCATTTTAACCTGGATAGAAAGAAGGTTAATATTGTATCACTGTCTATTTATGATAATATGAATGAATACATTGAATCCATATTGCGTACTTGTAGTCAGCACATGAGAAGTATTTTTTTTTTTATTAAAAGGATATCGGGGCAGTTACCAAGATGACGCATAATGTTCTGGAGAGTGTTTTTCTCATTGAAATTAAACTAGTGAACGCATAACAAAAATCAGTTGTTGA
The DNA here is from genome assembly GCA_016746295.1 of Potamilus streckersoni. Lineage (NCBI taxonomy): Eukaryota > Metazoa > Mollusca > Bivalvia > Unionida > Unionidae > Potamilus > Potamilus streckersoni. The sequence continues at coordinate 4,086,358 of JAEAOA010001694.1, forward strand.
TGTTGTGAATTAGTTTTAGTTCAGTGTGAACTCTGATGTAAATCAGTTCTATTCCAATGTGGAATGTCAGATGTAATTAATTTCTAGTCCAGTGTGGAATGTCTGATGTAAATCAGTTCTAGTCCAGTGTGGAATGTCGGACGTAAATCAGTTCTAATCCAGTATGGACTATTTGAAGTAAATCAGTTCTAATCCGGTGTGGAATGTCTGATGTAAATCAGTTCTAGTCCAGTGTGGAATGTCGGACGTAAATCAGTTCTAATCCAGTATGGACTGTTTGAAGTAAATCAGTTCTAGTCCAGTGTGGAATGTCTGATGTAAATCAGTTCTAGTCCAGTGTGGAATGTCTGACGTAAATCAGTTCTAATCCAGTGTAGAATGTCTGACGTAAATCAGTTCTAATCCAGTGTGGACTGTTTGACGTAAATCAGTTTTAGTTCAGTGTGAAATGTTTGATGTAAATCAGTTCTAATCCAGTGTGGACTGTTTGACGTAAATCAGTTCTAGTCCAGTGTGGAATGTCTGATGTAAATCAGTTTTAGTCCAGTGCAGACTGACTGATGTAAATCAGTTTTAGTTCAGTGCAGACTGACTGATGTAAATCAGTTTTAGTCCAGTGTGGACTGTCTGATGTGAATCAATTATAGTCAGTTATAGTTTAATGTGGACTGTCTGATGTAAATCAGTTCTAGTCCCCTGTGGAATGTCAGCTTATTTTGTCAAAAACAGATGGGTGACATTTTTAAGATCATGGAGTTGTAACACTTTATAAAAAAACAAAACTTACAATATCAAATAATGCTTATTGTTGATACATGTTTCATGTTGATTTATTTGATCTGTGTGAAAAATGTTGTATATTTGTCTTTCTCATCATATACCACTTATAAATCTGCAGTCATCATAGTGATGAAACATATATCGAAAGAAATACAGCAATGGAACCAATTTCTTTTCTTCTGTCTGTATTACCTCAGTATCCTGTCTCTTTAATTCTTCTAAAATATTTTCTATCTTCACAATTTTTTTCTTGTCATGAATCAAATGATTAGATTTAAGGAACTTTACAAAACCATATATGAATGTGACATGTCAAAACGAAGATTCGCCAGAAATAATATGCCAATGGAAACTATTGAAGAATGAAATTATTTAACTACCCGATTCAGTCTAATTAGATATTCAAATAAATTAGAAAGATGTTATTTTGGTACTAGATTTGATACATTGCAAGTTAAAGGACTACAATAATGGCCGATAAAAAGATGAGATATGGACAGAAATAAAAACTATAAAAATAGTAATTTGACCATTATACCAATTGCTTCAACTGGCTGCACGAATGCAGTTTGCACAAGGCTCATGTCAATTTGGAGAATAGACGGGATAAAAAATATTTTTATAAACTTTCATGTTAATTAATGTTCATTTTCAAAAATATTTTCTAATAATAGTAGTCTCTATCAATGTTACTTCTAATATACATATAGTTATATAATATTACTATCGTTTACAGATCGTACATTTTTAATATAGCCAAAGATAATAAGATGCCTTAAGTACTTATTCTTTAGTGTACTTTTACCAGGAAATGACCATATCAAAAATAAAATGATATATACACTGGGTTTCTTGATTTGTGGGGGCGTGTGAAACTGACAGAATTAGATTTTTAGAGAAGGTCCATGTTTATTGGTTGATTTTAAACCGAATCAGTACTGAAAAGTTAGAAGCTACCAATAATATAATAACAATAATAACAATAACTCGTTCTATGTCACAGAGAGAGAGAGAGAGAGAGAGAGAGAGAGAGAGAGAGAGAGAGAGAGAGAGAGAGAGAGAGAGAGAGAGAGAGAGAGAGAGAGAGAGAGAGAGAGAGAGAGAGAGAGAGAATCCGAAACTGTGTATATTCCAGTGGTTATGTTCTATTACTAAAAATAGTTGGTGCTGGTGCTGTTTTTATGCTTTTTGTTGCTTTTTTGACAAATCTGCTAAAATTTATAATGACACACTTTCTTCATATTTTTATACATCATTGCTAAATCTTGGTTTATTCAAACAATCCGTGCTTGTTTCGTCATAAAACGCTCCACGGGAGGCAACTGTTTATTGTTCACGTATTCGTTTCTTTAAACATCCATGACAATTATCAGTACGTTTATAATGGAGTGGGGTGTATCAAATGCGCCAAGAGTCATGAGTCGGTGATTCTACAGAAAATTAAAAACACAGTAATATGTCTCTGCCAACTGTGATTAAATAGCGACAAAATAATTGTTACTTATAGAATGTACGTACGGTCGGTAATGCCAGATATGTACAAAACTTGTCAAGAAACAACTTACTAGTTTAAATTGTATGATACATAAGGTCATCAAACTTGATAATTACTATTGACCAAACAAGATCAAGATTTTAATCTCCTTAATTAATAGATATAGGTTTGTTGAAACTTTGGAACCTCGCGCAGTACAAGACGGAGAAATATGAAATGAATGTACGCACATTCATTAATGTCGATCAAGTCTCTTTATGCAGATTGGAAAATATTGTTCTTGTTTATATCTTAGGAAAGGAAACACCGTGGCTGTCCAAGTGTCTCCTGTAAAAATAGCCGAATGTTGTAAATACGTCGTCTAGATTATAAGTTTGGGCGCGCTAACACCATACGTCATGGATAGCAGCGCCCCCGTATATGTTTGTATTATGCCAGACGATTTGCAGTTTGACTTTACATTGTATAGTTCTGTTTCCTCTCAAACTGTTTGCTTTCCACACATTTAATTTAATACTACGTTCCTCTCAAACTGTTTGCTTTCCACACATTTAATTTAATACTACGTCATTTGGAATCTGAATGTGTCATTCTATTCTGTTCTTCAGTCCATTTAATTCAATACCAAATCATCTGGAATCTAAACCCATCATTTCATTTTGTAGGCTACATCATTTTTGTAAAGCCATATAATTTGGTAACATACTTTGTCATTTCGTTTTGTTCTTTAAATCATTTTATTTAATACTACGTCATTTGGAATCTGAATTCATCATTTCGTTTATCGGGCTAAATAATTTGATCTCATGCTATGTAAATTCAATTAAGAACACGTTACATGGAATCTGAATTCATCATTCCGTTGTGTTGTTTAAATCATTTCATTTAATAACACACATTCAGGATCTGAATTCGTCATTTCATTTGTTGGGTAAAATCATTTAATTTCATGCTACATAAATTCATTTATTACCATGTCATTTGGATGAGAATTCATCATTCCGTTTTGTTCTTTAAATTATTTAATTTCATTATACATCATTTCATTTAATACCACGTTGTTTGGAATCTGAATTCGTTATTTCATTTGTTGGGCAAAATTTCATTTTAGACTACATCATTTCATTTAATTTAATTTCACGTCGTTTGAAATCTAAATTCAACATTGCGTTTTATTTATTTATTTTTTAGTTTCATATGCGACCACACCTTTTGGAATCTGGATGAATCATTCATTTGATGGGTTAAAGTTTTTTGAGTTCATGCTGCATCATTTGATCAATGTAATTTTGGCGGTGAGGGCTGCATATATACTAATGCGCTTTGTTATGGCGGCACAGTTTTTGTGATGAAAATGACACTTCTGATGATGCTTTTATTTGCATAAACTAGAATGTTCTTTCTTCGCCATGGGCACATAACATATACTGAAAAATAACTGGATGAGTTCGAAAAGTCAGGCATGACCCTGTTGTCTTTACGAGGAATACAAGACCAAATTTGTTCTCAGTTTTCTTAGAGTTGTGAATAGATCGCCATTCATCGTAACACTGTACAATGCATTGTGGAGGATGATTTAACAAAAGTTTGTTTTTTATTTGATGTTAACTAAATTCATCTTTACCTGACGTGTTAAATTCTGTAATCAATATTTTCATTGAATGTCAGCGATACGGTGCATCAATATGTTCATGAAATGGCATAGCTGCATCCCCTTAATTTTAACAATATGACATGCCATCTATCAATCTGAGGTCATATGATGCAGCTGTGACTACAGACATTACTAAATTCTGAGAGACTAAACAAGGAAAATAGATGTTATACAATATATGAACATAGTTTAATCTGGGGACATCGTTGAGATACATCGAAAGAACATACACACATAGAAAGACATCTGAATTGTTCACTGTATCTCATGTCCAGATTCCAAATCCAAGACTTTTGTAGTCACATAGATTACTCCACACAAAGGTAACTATGTGTTCATCTCGTGAGACAGACAGAAGCCTACTGATTTATAGCATCGCGATATCAATGGTCATCCATTTCATGCCATTTGGGAGATATTTGTTCTTTACGATTCACTTGAATCTTTAACTTTGTCTAGAAATGTGTTATCGTGGCTCAAGATGTAATCTGTTAATGTGATCTTCCACAATGTTGATACAGATTTAAACACTTACTTGTTTGATCAAGTGAAGTTAGTAAAGTTTATACTCCAATCCATAGTGTTCGTTAACAACAAAACTGAAATACTGCACGCTGTCTCCTCTTCTCAAGTCGGATCTCGGTAGATATTTCAGCCTTTTTCCTTTTAATTTGTAAAATCTACAAGCAATGTCACCAGAACAAATACCCCCCCCCCCAATAGTCATGATATATATGCTTCATATTTAACGATTTATAAAATTTTTATTTTATCTTAATGTAATGTATTCTAATGTTGAGAAACACAAGCATTTCAATTAGTCACATGAGGTGAATTCATAAACAATAACGAACAGACTTGTAAAAAAAACGTTTTTGTTATTGGAAATGTTAACTATATTACATAATTTTGAAGAATATTTCATCAATCAGGAATAAAAAGATGGTAGCACGACACTGGATGCGAGTGAAAAAGAAATTGAAATTATATATGTGTAAATCTGAAAATATTCAATAATATTTTTATTACAAGGTGGGGTGGGGGTTAAAATAAATTATTTGATAATGGTCTCTGGTGGGGATATTGGCTGCCAATTTTTTAAAATTTCTTGTTTTTCTTTGAAAACACAAAAATATTGTTCACAAATCACAATTACTTGTCAAACCGTCACATCATTAGCTTAAACTATATGTTACAGTAGCATTTCATTGTTTAAACAAAGAGCAGTGTATAGCAATTTATAAAGTGTCATTGTCAAATTAAATTAACTTTCTTTCGTACTCAAAATTTAAAAGATTTTTTTTTTGAAAAATATTCTTCTAAAAGCATTTGTAGATTTGTGCCAGAAGTCGAGACAGAATAATACAAGTTTAAATCTGAGTTATGGTATTTCTGCAACTAATGTGAATTTGAGCTCAGATAAGAAGTTTTCTAAAAGCGAACGATACAACACTTGCAAAGAACTAAACTTTATTTGTAACATACGCCATCAGGTAGAAAGAAAATTAGTACGCAGTGCATCAAAATGGAGGTGAGCTACACACAAATACTGCACCTATTGTTAACAATGTCTGTGTCTTTGGATTTTTAACATTGTTTTAACAAATTTTCAGTCATATTGCTACTATTACTGCAGTGTGACAGTTTAAAGTCATGTCTAACACTGGGCATCATGCCGCAGACATGTAGCATGATGTCCCACCCATCCTGACACCAGGCCGACCAGTCCTAATACTAACTTTTTAATGCTGATCACCAAGCGAGACAGCTGTTGTACCATTTTTATGAGTCTTTGGTATGATTCGGACGGGGTTTGAACACGTGACTTTCCGCATCAGATGCGGGCAATCTAACCACTTGGCCAAGAGAAGCAGTTTAAAATTTTAGTAACAGACCTAATTATAGATTTTCCAGAAATTAATTTTTGGCTTATTCTGGTTATTCATTGGGGTTTTTTTTAAAAAAATATATAATCCTGTTTACTGGAAAAAATTATTGACTCCTTCAATAACATCTGGACAGAAATCATTTATATTGTCATATTCAGATTTTGATTTTTGGTGAAATTATTTATTATTCTCTGGAAATACAACGTGTTCAGTGAATTTAAACAAGGAAACTATGGATTATATTACTGAGACTCAACAAAATATTGTTTTTGTATCTCGGGCCGAGACAGAACCTTTTTACCATTTGTACATAATGAAGGATATAACCGTTTGTATGGCGCTAAATGGCCTCTTTGTGCTGCTGCGCCATAAAAATTCAACTAACCAACAAAATATTGGCGGCACAAAATTACACTTCTGGTCATTAGTGCACTAGTATATTGGACTACTGGTCATTATAGGCATATCAACACATTAAGTTTTTGAAATTATTTTTAGTACCACTAAAGTTTATTCAAAACTTTATTCGTTTGGATTTGTGTTAGAAACTCAACGATTGATTGGGATTTAATTCACAATACTTTAAGCTATTTTTATATTTACACTCTGTGTTATAGGGAAATAAATTATTTACTGAATATTACAAAGCTTTTTGTTTCTTACTCTTTTCTATTACTTATTTTAAGTCGTAATAACAGTCTACACCTTCCTTCACTTGGCTGTATCATTTGACACAATAGACCACAATATATTACTTCACCGTCTCCATGGATGTTGTATTGACAATTCACCCCTACTATGGTTAAAGTCCTAAATCGGGAGTCTCACTCAAACCACCCTGTGTAATTCATGAGGGCACTTTCAATGACCCAAGGGCCTCACCACCTTTGTTATTGCTCATGACACCTTGTAACGCCACTCATATTGCGGGCCACACGCTACGGCTTGGCGGCATGCGGCCCACAGACCGCTTGCTTGAGACCCTGTCCTACATGGTCAATAGGACACAAATTGTGTTCTTAAATGGAAGACATTCAAGCCCAGTTGATCTCTGATCTCGGCCACATTCTTTTCATTCATTCTAAACCGCTCTGATGTCCTAGTGATTAGAGCATCCGCCTCGAATGCGGGAGGTCGTGGTTTCGATTCCCTGCCGAGTCATACAAAATGGTACTAACAGTTGCCTCGTTTGGTGCTCAGAATTAAGAGGTTAGTGTTAGGACTGGTCGGCCTGGTGTCAGGATAATGTGAATGGTAATTTTTATGATGAGCACTTGTATGTTTTCCAGAGTGAATAAATTATTAAATCCAAAAAATGGAAGAATTTTAAATCAAGTGGCATCAACATTAAAAAAAAAACACCTTGAGCTCTAAAGGTGTAAACATGCGACTGACTCAGAAATACTGAATTCTCAGTATTAAACACGACTAAGAACTCAATTTCAGACCTGCGCGATGGGTCACCTGGTCACTTACCACAAGTCAATTAGCACGTAGGCTAGAATAGCCCTAGCTAAGAATCACAATTAGCACGTAGGCTAAAATAGCCCTAACTAGAAATCACACAGTGATTACCACACTGGATATGATTTTTGTTTACAACTGAGCTAACACGAGGGCCGAACATGACCATAGTAATGGCCTATTATTTTCACTCAGTATTTATAAATTTCCGAACCAAGGTTAGCTAAAAATAAAATGTAGCAATGGAATTGCGTGATTATCAGGTCAAAACAGAACTGAATTTTCAGAAGAAAAAGTCAAATCCAGTGAATAAAATCATCATTACAATAACATGTTATGAAATAAAAATAAAAGATAATTTAAAACTAACACACAAGTAATTGAATTACATATATGTAACACTTAATTATTGTAAGTATGCTCCAGTTTTGTAATTTCATGATCTTTGTGATTTTGTAATCTTGCTGTTTGTATGTTTTTATGTATTAATACAGTAGAGTGTTTCAAGTTTATATACATAAGTACTGTACTAAGTCCACATTATTATTATTATTGATATTATTATACTCCCTTATAAATTTGATCCAATTGCAAACAATAAAAGACCCTGATTAGCTGATACAATGTGTCAACAAATAAAGGTCTCCGCTGTTTATTCTATTGATTTCTCCAAACTGCACACACTTAAACTTAGTGGTGCACTATGTGATGGCAGATCAGGGTCCATGAATTTTAAAGTTTGATAAAACTTATGAGGAAGTATATATGGTACAAACAATTTGGTAATTTAAATGTTGCAGATTGAAATTTAACATAGATATTCTTAAAACTACTGTTTCTGTGGATGTCAAATTGATACTCTTTTCATTTAGAATCGAGAAAACATCACCAGAAGTTTTCTGTTGAAAATTTCATACTGACAGGACTTTTTGTTTTAGTGTAGTAATAATAACATTATTTTCAAGATGATTGATATGGTGTATATACAGATTATCAGACTGGTACTACTTCTTTTAGGACCAACTGGAAATCACATCTTTTGGTAAAAGCACAATGTCAATATGACCAGTCATCTATGAGTTGTGTTAACAAGATTTTCAAGATGGTGACCATATCAGACATCTGACACAATTTTTATTTAGAAGCAACTAAACAGAATAACTCTTTTGATACAAACTTATGTCTTCCAATATAACAGTCCATTCAGGATCTATATCTTTAGGTGCAACAGTGATACGATTTTTAAGACAATTGCTGTGGCAGCTATATGGAATATCAAACTGGAACCATTTTCATTTAGAATATCTTAGACAGTATGTGAAGACTTTTTATGAAACCTCCATGTCATTCTTACTATACATTCCAGAGGAGTAGCAACCACAAGACTTTCAAGATGGATGCTGCTGGAGGCCATACATGATAAAAGAATGTCACCAATTTCATTTGGGATGAATCAATCATTCCAAAAACATTTAAAGAAATTTCTTTGTTGATATGACCAGAATTAGATTTTCAAGATCACAGACTTGATGTTCATATAGGACTAAACAAGACCCTGGATGAATGTGTGTGTAATGTTTCATTGTGCTCATGGACTGACAACAAATGGCAGAAAACAGTCCATCCCACAAGCTTTCATGGTCTATGACCAATAAAGCTAAAAATGGTCAAATTAATGTATTTTTTTAAAAAAAAACAAACAAGTAATTTGATGTGATGGACTTAATGTATGGTTTGGATTGGTGTTTTATGGCACTGCAAAAAATTGGTTATTTAAAGTGCCTAACCTAAGGACATATCACAGTAGCTGATCAGGTTAGTCCAATGGTAGAATTTGAACATGAACCCTTTTAGTCATTAGTCCAAAACACTAACCACTGAATCACTGTCGCTCCTCTCCTTGCATGGTGTGATGGAGCAAAGAATACATAAAGCTACTGTGAACTGTGAACTGTGCAAAGAAGTTTTGGTTGAAGTGTGGAGCTGAGAGAAGGCTGTAGTGCCTCACATGTATACAATCTTTTACAATTGGCACATTATACTGCACATACTTGCTTATAAATCGAGTCCAACTGTAAGCAGCAAAGATCCTCATCTACCATAGCATAATGCACCTGCAGTTCTGGATCTATGACTGGCTGTTCTTTCTACTGATTACTCTTAACAAACTGCACAGACCCAGATCTACCAGTACATTAAGTGATGGCACATCTGGGTCTGGGCAATTTGCAGTTGGATTCATAATTGAGTATATAAAGTATCTGAAAAGTAAATGCAGCCCAATGTCTGTTGATAGTAAATGCCTGCATATGCACAAGTCAGCAACTATCAGTGACTTGCTGTATTCAGAATTACTATACTGAATTAAATTGCATATGAAATGTGCAGTCATAAACATCAGCCCTATAAATAGGGTTAAATAAATAAGACAATTTTTGTTTGGTTTTCAAATCATTTATTGGCAAACTATTAACTTTATTATATAATACAGGTATAAAAAAAAACTGATGGATAACAAGTCATAGTTTATAAACACATGGCACTCCTCGGCTACCTAAAGTATATTACATAAATCAAGTTAGAATAAAATTTTCTCAGGATAAATGTTTAAAACATTACCATATCGACTTGCTGTGTTAATACAGCTAAATTAGGCCTAATTCACAATGCATTTCACTTACTTTTAAATCATTCACATGATAATAGGACCCTTAATAGTAGAATAAAACTAGACATGTGCTTATGGATCATGACTGCCCCACCATGGAGCATGACAAACTGACAAAACTCAACTGATGTGAAACAAAAAGACATGGATGAAATGTACCCTACCAGTGTTGTGGTGAACATAAAAAATAAAATTTTGTTATACAATGTACAGTTAGTCTAAAGAACAATTGTTTACAACTAGAAAGGTCAGCAGTGCATATGCTAGAAGTGTACATACTATCAAAGCAATACTACAGCCAATCAGCTAGCTATTCAGCTATGGTTATAGCCCATAACAACTCAATTACTGTATTTACTTCCTTATAAGTCAGGTCAAACTGCAATCAACAAAGATCCTGATCTGCTGTAGCATTATGTCCATGCAGAGCAGGATTAATGCAATTTATTTTTTGTTATTACTCTTAAAAAGCTCAACAGATCCTGATCTGCCAGCTCATTATGCGATGGCAAATATGGGTCTGTGTAGTTTGCAGATGATCTCGTCTCATAAACTAGCATATAAGGTAACTGTTCTCACTGACAATGTTTCCCAATAGTAGCTACTGCACAAGTCACCCACAGTATATGCATTGAATCCAGCATTATTTTTAATATTAAGATAATCATTGGTTAATTGATATAGGCTCAGGCAAATGTGAATGTTGCCTCCTAAACTGATTGAAAAGTTACAGGTATGTTATAATCAGAATATGAAAATAATCATTTATTGATTGATAGGCTGAGACAGAAGTAAATGTTGCCTTGTAAAATTTTTGAAAAGTACAGGTATGTTATAATCAGAAATGTTTTTTTGGTAATACCAGGTGATATTGCTCAGTTCTTCTTTAAATAATCTTAACATTGACTGGTTGCATGATTCTGTAGTATTCTAAGAATACAACCAGTACAAAACAATCTCCCAAACTTTATGTTATATGTATGTTGATTTTACAATGCAATTTCTTCCTAAAGAAAAAGGCTTAATGAACATGTATAGAATCTTGATCATAACATACACATGTATAGAACCTTGATTATAAATTAAGTCATCCAAGATTCTTGATGATATAACCAAGTTATACCAAAACTGGATGAGAAATATAGTCCCTAGATCTTAAGAGGTTAGAAGTACAGTAGACCCAAGGCTTTTTGTTAATATTCTCAGATCTCATACAGAATACGTCTATGACAATATAGGCCTATTTATCAAGATGGAGCAAAATATGACTGGAATTTGGTCTCCAGGGTTGTAATAAGGTTAAGTCAATGAGATCAAAGAATACCTCATTAATATGCAAAGATCTTTCTCATAATCAAATTCATCCAACATCTTGATAATTTGACTATTTAACTACTCTGATCATCGGAAACATAGCACCTGGTGTTGACAGGTTCAACCAAGTAGATGCAAGGCCACATCATGAATATGTTATTTTCACTCAAGATCACATAAACAAGCTAAACAAAATCTTAATGACACAGACCTAGAGAACAAGTTTGATCAAAATCCAATCAAAATACAGTCCCTTGAGTGGTAGCAGAACCATGGCTAATCAGATTCAAGATCAACCCATAAATATGCACAAGTTTCACTCATAATAAAAATCATTCAACATCTAGACTATATTTGCCATTTTATGAAGCTTGATGAAGATAAAATCAGAAATACAGTATCAAGTGGTAAGCTCAGCCTATCATATGCAAGATCATCTTATTAATATGCATGGATTTTGCTCAGAATAAAACACATCTTGATGGTGTATTTATTCAATTTGATAGAAACATAATCTGAGTCATCGTATTGATGATATAATCCTATTTACCATGTATGAAAAAAATGTGATCACTCTTAAAGTGTTGGCAAGCTAAGTCAACATTATACAAAGCCACACACTGATATGTACTGGTCTTACTAATAATTCTATTCATGCAATATCTTTATGATGAAACCAATTTACCAAGTTTGATAAAAACTGTATCAGGAATAGAGTCTCTAGAGTGGTAACAAACTCAGCCAATTAGATGCAAGATAACTTCATTAATATGCATTGACCCCATGTTGTATCCAACTCATGTGAGATTTGTCATACTTTTATATTCCAAGTTTAATCAAAATCTGGTCAGAAATATAGTCTCCTAAGTGGTGATAGTCCAAGCTAATTTGAAGCAAAAAAAATATATCACTAACATGCATTAACCTGCACATTACTAAACCCAACCAAGAATTTGAGGATACAAATTGGATTAAAACTGGGTGACAGATCACCTCATTAATATTCAAAGATCTCATTCAGTATTGAACTGGTCTGAAATCTTAATGATAAAAGCATATTTTTCAAGTCTCATCAAATTAAGATTAACGTCTCCAGAGTGGGAACAGGTTCAGACACAAGATAACCTCACTAAGTTGCATGTATCTCACTCATATTCAAACCTGTCTGAGATATGATTTAAATAAGTCTGTATTCTTGGTACAAACAACATTGGATGAACAATATGGGTTTCATTATGGTAACAAACAAATGTTGATGGATGGAAAATGGTACACAGGAGCATACCATAAGCTCCCATGGTCTTACAGCCATGAGGCAATACTATGAGACTGGTTATGTTACATAATTCCATTATTCACTGTATTCAGCTTTAAGTCAAAACAGGGAGCTTAATCTTACAAAAATTGTGGAAACATGATGGCCACAATATATATCACGTTTCAAAGTGATCTGTCAAAAATTGTGGGACTAGTTGTATATATCATTAGATCATGATATCATGTACAAGACCAGAAAAGTGAGACTGGTCTGCAAGATTTTTTTTCACAATCTATTAAGTTGCTTAAAATCGAAAATAGAAGAAATCAAGCAAATATCATAAGTATTCTATACGTATAGCTTCAAATGATGATACCGTCACCCATATTTCATGGCGATGCATTTGAGTGTGTGTGTGTTTACAGTGCTGTCTAGCACAAGGGGATTATGCTGCAGACATGCATCATGTCCCACCAAGCCACATTATCCTGACACCAGGCCAAACAGTCTTAACACTTACCTTAATGTTGAGCACCTAGCAAGGCCCCGTTGTTATTACCATTTTTATAAGTATTTGGTATGACTTGTCCAGGGTTCAAACCTGCAACCTTCCGCATCTGAGGCAGATTCTCTAACCACTAGTCCACTGGAGTAGTCCGGCAATGCATTTAAAAAATGTATTGGTGGCGTTCTACAGTTTTGTATTTAGCATAGGGTTAGAATTTTAAAGAAAAGGAATCTTCCTGGGTTTCCTCACTAGTTATACTGGCTATTCAGAAAAGACTTTGTATATCTTAGGTAATGTTCAAAGAACCTTTAATTCCCTTTTTTTTGGTGTATGATTGATGGGTGTAATATGAGTTACCTTTCAAAAGAGTTCTAGCTCCACTTGCTCAGTTTTGCTTTCCGAACTTCAGAGGTAAATTATGAAAAAAATACCGATGAATTTTTAATTTTTTTTAAAAATGTATTTGGTAATTCATTCATTGCACTTTCAGAAGTTGGTATTGTCTAGTGTGTAAAAATTCATTTTCCATATTTTAATAGCTGCCAAGGATGGTGTACTTTAGACAAATTCAGGTGAGTTTTGGAGCACAAGGGAGCAGTCATTTTACTTTGCAGTGTGCTATGATCATTTACAATTTTCAAAAGTACAATATCCAAAGTAATGTTAGTCACATTACTTGAAAGTAGCATAGAGGTATACCAATATTCCCTCCACTGTGCATGTTTTAAATGAACCGCTCCATTGGCCTAGTGGTTAGTGTCTGCCTCAGATGCGGGATTTAATCCCCAGTTGAGTCATACCAAATGCTTACAAAAATGGTACTAACAGCTGCCTCGCTTGACACAGCATTAAGAGGTTAGTGTTAGGACTGGTCGGCCTGGTGTCAGGATAATGTGACTGGGTGGGACATTATGCTACATGTCTGTGGCATCATGCCACAGTGCTAGACATCACTATAAACTGCCTCACTGTAGACATCGTAGCAATATGACTAAAAAATTGTAAAAGCTACGTTAAAAATCACAACACACATTTTAAATGCAAAGAACTTCACCTTATATACATCATTCTCTCAAAAGTACACAATAACTGGTGAGTGCCACATTGTATTCACAGAATTCTGTCATACAGTGCATTTGGGAGTAGATAAAATAGACAATAACTCATTGATGTGTTTAAATGCTCACCTTTGGGTGATGACCTTATAATTTAAAAAGTTTCTGAATAATCAATTAAAAACTGCAATACTATTTGTATTTTAAAAAATTGTGTGCAGGAAAAAAGGAGAAATGGATGGAAGGATGACCAAACAAGCATTTCTTAAAACTTTACCAAGAATTTTAAATAACCTTGACATTGCATGTGTGTCTAAATGAGGATTATGTTGCATGGACATGAAGGGACAAAGTTCCCAAATACTACATTCCAAGTCTTATATCTAACACTCACAAGGTTTTGGGAATTCTAATTGAAGAGAAAAACTTGAACCTAAACTTAATCATGATTTCAAATGTCCTTGACCTTGTCCAAGGGTAAAAAGGAGGTTAATGGTGCATGGATAAAATAGAGCTTTTTTATTCTGCTGACTACTGACTATATATAGAAAACCTATGAACAAAAAACTTAAGATATGTAATATGCCAAGGGTAGGAGTACATGGATCTGAAAGGGAAAAGCTTTCTGATTTTATAGTCCCAGTGACCACACCAACAAACACAAACCAAAATTTGATCAATACTGATGCCACTAGTGGCAGCAGAAAGAGTTAGACCTAAGTTTTGTCTAGACTAAAATAGTGGACAAGTTATTTACCCCCCCCCCAAAATGTCCAAGGTTGTTAGTTAGGATGTAATAGTTTTCCTGGTTTCTTTCTTTTGAGGACCCATTCAGTTTCATTGCCGCTGCAATAACACTAGTGGCAGCAGAAGGAGTTAGATCTAAGTTTTGTCTAGACTAAAATAGTGGAAAAGTGCCAAAGAAAAAACAAAATGTATAAAATATAGTATGACAAAAATATTTACCATAGATAACATTTTTTTTACTTTTTTTTTTTACTCTTAACTGATTTACAGGGCTATAGTAACATTGCCAGTTTGTTTGGTTGGCAGTGGAGTTGGGGAGATTCTTGGTTATATTTCTGTCACCAAAGACATTAGGTTAATCTAAGAAAACTATGCCAAATACTCAAATTGCAAGAATATGTAAACAACCATATACAAGTATATTGCTATTTTACTTATATAACATCCTTATGTATATACCTATGGAACAAGTCAATGACACTGTCCACTTCTCTCTTGGAAACATGAAAGACTCCTTTTTGTATCCAGTAGTCTTAAAATTAAATCCTAATACAATTACATGTTACATTAACTCATTCAAACAACTTGTACTTAAGTAAATGACTGAAATGGATAAAAAGGCACATTGTACACTCAGTCCGGTCCAACTGCAATCAACATCACAAGACCTGGATCTATGCAATTTAAGATCTGGATCTATGCAATTTGCAGCTGAATCGAAATAATAAGCGACCCTCATCTTCTGAAAATGGCGAGCTTTAGGCCTTTTTAGTGCCTTCATAAAATTGAACACCAGTCTTTACATGAAGTACAGTGGTCCCTTACAACAATGACCATTGCCATAATGAATTTTTGCATCAAAAGAATACCAAGGTGCCATAACTCGTACCAAACTATAACAAAGTTTATAACAAGTTTTCAATACTGCAAGAGACTCCAGTATTATAATAAAATAATTTAAAAGAAAATGTCATCTAAACCTGAATAATGTAACATATATACAAAATTCTGTGTGCTATATTCACCAAAATTACAGAAAGAATATATTTGTCTTGCTAAATTGCATCTTTATTTATTGTCAATTCATTTATTTTCAACTGAGCTTTTAGCATTTAATTTCTTGGATTGATTAAGAACCACTATTGTTTCCACAAAAGAATCAACTGGCACTTCATGGTTTGGTAGCAGCAATAAAAACCATGAAAACTGGTACCCCATGACAAATAATGAATTCACAGCATTTGAGAAACAAAACTTAGGGCTTACTGCTCCATCTTGAATTATACGTTTCCTATTGCAGGGGTTTAAAAATTAGGGTAGGCAGGTAGGTAAGTCTTGTTTTTAAACATGATTCATATTATAATGATTAGAATATACAATGTATTAAGTGCTTCAAGTACTGCATAAACTAGCTCACTTAGATGCACAAATTAATTTTGGGAATCTATTTTTCTATCTTCTATTTTTAAGTTTCTTTTACCCTGTGGGGGGAAAAAGTGCAAGGATCAACCATGAAAAACATGGATGGTCCTCTAACCAGGAACACACATTTTTTTCCCTATTACTTAGTATAAACATGAATGACTTACTATTGCTAATCCTAGTAAAAAAATTATGACTGACTTACCATTATTAATCCTACTTAAAACATGACTTTTATTATTCCTAATACTATTTAAAACAATATGACTGACTTACTATTGCTAATTGCAGTAAAAACAATGACTTAATATTCCTGATACTACTCAAAATAATATGACTGACCTACCATTGCTAATTCTAGTAAAAGCAATATGAATTATTTACAGCAGTTCAACTTAAACATGCATGATACTCAGGGAAGTATATTTTTAAAAAATACACTCCCGGGTATTCTGCATATGGCAAGACTTGACACGAAAATTCTATACTTCATCTATGGGTGAATACTCCATGCTGAAAATGCCATCCCTGAATCCAAATAATGTTTTACAGAAACAATCCTTACCACAAATAACTTATTATTACCAAAGACAATATGAACAACTTACTATTCCTAAGACAAAAGAGGACCTACATGTACCATGGTCAACTCAAGACCTACATGTACCATGGTCAACCACAAGATCTATATGTACCAAACAACCACAAGACCTACTTGTACCAGTCAAACATAAGACCTACATGCACTATGGGCAAACACAAGACCTACATGTACCAGTCAACCACAAGACCTACATGTACCAGACAACCACAAGACCTACATGTACCAGTCAACCACAAGACCTACATGTACCAGTCAACCACAAGACCTACATGTACCATGGTCAATCCATAAAAAGGCAAGTTAACCGCTACATTTGCATATGACCGGCCATGTAAAAAATAAAACAGTTCAGTAATTCATGTTGTTTTTTGTAATAAGATTACTAAAAGTATGCATCTCCAGGAAAGCTTGTTTTTTTTAACAAGTTTTTTTTGGGCAAAACTAAGATGCACGCCACACTAGATTCTAGTGAAAGGGTAAAATGTATGCATATTTGAAGACTACAACCACATGTACTCACTACACAGCCAATTGCAAACAACACAGACACTACTCTACCATCACAAAGTGCACCAATTCCATGTTGCTTGTTCTACTGGCTATTCCTAAGATAAACACAACAATGACTGTGCAGTTCCTACAACCACTGTTACACTAAATGAATTTTACATCTTGACTTGTCACACACGCATATCTCCGAATGTTGCAAGCCCAAAAAGCAGTAATGTGCTCCGTGAGAGGAATTATCCTGTGTGACTGCAATGAAGGGACCTACCAAATTATCCTGTGTGACTGCAATTAAGAGACTGACTAAATTATCCTGTGTGACTGCAATTAAGAGACTGACTAAATTATTCTGTGTGACTGCAATGATGGGACTTACCAAATTATCCTGTGTGACTGTTACTGAGGGACTGACCAATTCAAATACAATTGCAAATGTTTTTATTTTGTAAAACCAGGAAAATGTATAACCAACACCAATTATCTTCCAAAGTTTGTAAATGTTTGTTATAGAAACATTTTTCTTGTGTGTGTGGGGGGTATAACTTTCTATCAGCCTTATAAAGCATGGGTTTTGTTAACTGTTCATTTTTTACCATTAAATTAAAACTACCTTTGTCTACTATTTACGTTTTGAGAAATGTGTTGATCATTGCAACAGTTTTGCATTTATCTCAACATACTGTATATTCCCAACTTATTGCCCCCACCCCTTATTTTAGAACAGAACATTTAAACAACGCAGTATGACTTGTGTTTTTCAATACTCATCTGCTTTAAAACACTGAATACAACAATATGCTGCAGCAGTCTCAGTTGATGACACTCTTACAATGTATATATCAATGAGGTGTCCCGAGTGGTTTAAAGCGCTGTCCATTACGGATCACTGCCATCTCGCCTCTATCTGTATGAGTTCGAGTCTAAGATTTGGTGAAAGTGGATATGTGAGAAAGCTTGCCAGTAGCTTCTCCTGGGTCAGTGGTTCTTTCCATGGATTTCCAGGTTTCTTCCTCCACCATTCAAACTGGCCGCCATGTATAGCCTAACGTGTGCTGAAAAATGGTGTTAAGCCCCAGAACAACAATATATATATATATATATATATATATATATATATATATATATATATATATATATATATATTAATAAAATTACAGGCACACATGTTATTGTTAAAATTGAGGCAATAGCTGGATGGCAAGTTCAAAAACTTATCACTTATCAGTCCTACTAGCTTTTGAGTGGAAAATGTGTTGATGGACTGATCATTTTAACTGTACTGGTATAAACAATGTCTGAATTCAGTGGAAGAAAGATCCCCAGATATACATATGGTCATTATAAGAGTATATCATAAGAAAAACCTTAGCTTTCATTTTTGTGTAATAATTACTGCCTCCCCCCCACCCAATTTAACAGCTATTGGACATTAATTTACAGGATATAAAGTATTTACACTATTCTTCAATACCATCGAAAATCATACTTACAAATAGGAGACCTATAAAGGCTGATATCCCTCATCTTTTTACTATAAATAACTTAAATAGTGGTCCATTTTCCTATGTAGTCTTTTGTAGTGCATTAAGAACACAACCTATGTAAACTATCTCCTAACTTTATATGTCAATTTCATCCATTACACTAAGCCTGAGAATTATTATTTCCAAAGATAATTAATCTGCAATGTCTTTAGCTCATAAATGAACACACCCAAGATTTTGATAACTGATGCCTATTTACATAATGTTATCAAAATTTACAGAGAAAGTCTCAGCTAATCAGATAAAAGACCATCTCATTAATATGCAGATGTTATTTATTACAGAATTTGACTACAAAATGATAATTTAAACTTACTGTATTTACCAGTCTGAATGAAATTTGGTTTTTAGTTTGGTAACAAGATTTGATAATCCCATAACTATGCCAACATTTTGCTTATGATTAGACCAATTCAATCAACATCTTGATGATATAGGATTATTTAAAAAATCTAACAAAATTTGATCAGAAATAAAGTTTCTACAGTGTTGACAAGATCAGTCCATCACCTAATCTAATACAAGATAAAGATATTAATCTTTCTCATAATCATGTTCAACACATGGCTGATTATCTCCCCATGCATAACACATTATGCATTAAGAATAACCATTCATCAGGAAGGGGATAAAAGAACAGCGATTCAGTATGTATGTGTTCTTATAATTTACCATTTTTACATAAATAAATATAAAATTCTATGAAACTGGAGAATGCAGTTTCATGCAATAATGATTTATCTGTAAAACGATCCTAACAACTTTGACTCAGAATCATAAAAAATGTCAGCCACGTTTGCCACTTTTGATGGTGGATCAGCATAATTTATACAAATCTGAAAGGCCTTCATACCAGAATAATTTCTGGAAAGTTTGGTCAAATTCTATTCAACATTTCCAGTGAAGTTTTTCTAGTTTCATTAATGGAGGCCATATAAGGTGGCACATTTTAATCAATTGTACAAATTTTGGAAAACTTTATTACCAATGTGCATTTTTGCCAAATCTGATCAAACTCCGTTTTGCATTTTGTTTTAGAAAGATGTTGTTTAAAGTTTTAATAAACGTGCCAGGATCTGTTGGCAGATCAGCCTCAGCAGTATAAACTTGAAACTTTATGTTAGGATGGCATGCCAATTGTGTCCAATACAGAGGAGCAGTTATTTTAAGGTTTCCCTGTTGTTAGCAATGATGTTGATGGCAGACTGAATACAAATCTGGAAAGTCTTCTTGCCAGGATCCTTTTTATCACGTTAAGTCAAATTCTCTACAGTGGTTTTAGATAGGAATTCATATAAAACTTTATCTAGTAACTGTAGCTATATTAGACAACAGATCACCATCATTCATATAAAGTCTTTGTGCCAGGACGCGTTCTGTTAAGTCTGGCCAAATTCTTTTCAGTTATTTTGAGAAAAAGCAATTTAAATGTTTTTTTTTTATTTTAGTAATGGTGGTCAAATTTGAGATCTGATTTGCATATTTCTAAAACTTAATTTGCATGGTCTTCATGCCAGTATATTTTATGTTAACTTTGCTCAAATTCTAATTAGTACTCATCTTAAAGATTTCTCTTTATTTATTAATGATGGCTCCCATTCTTTTAGCAACTTGTGGCCAGTGAGGCAATAATGATCTCTATTATAGAACAATTCACATGGGTCATGTTGGCATTCAACACTCTTTCAGTAAGGGGTTTAATTTTTTAAATTTTGATTCTACATACCTTTAAGTGGCAAGCATTCACTTCACTTGGAAGGTCACATTTAGATGCCATGAGAGGTGCACATAGCAAAAGCAAATAGACATTTTTGGACAAAATTAACCTAAAGATGTGATCCACTACAATCCAGATTAAATGTCATACTGTGATGTCACAATGAAAGCTACTCATATTGACAAATTCATACTACCCTCATTTGTGATGATTCCAACTGACATGCTCTGATTTTGACCCAAGTTTAGCACAGTGCCACCATTGTAATAGTGATAGATATGTTTTTGTTTGGAAGTTTCTTGGTGACAGTTAAGTTGCAGAACATTTAAAAATCAGGATTGGATAGACTTTGGTTAAACAAAATTAGTGTTAAATTTCAAGAGAACAATTTATATTTAATTTAAAATGAGTAAATGCACATACATGACACATGTGACTTGTTTTGTACTATACGCAATTATTACACAGTAACATGATTAAAAATTTTGGAAATTGCATCAGTGCATTGTAGATGGAAATATCAAAGCAAAACTATCATAGTCTCCATTGACTAACATTAATCTTTCTTGTTATAAAAACACAAATCTTCAAGGAAAATCATTTGAATGTTCACATTTAAAAAAAAATGGAAAATTCGTCTAGTTCAGTTCTTGGGGTTGGCATCAAAATCATTGTTCCTTTGCTGAATGTAAAAAAGGAAACAACTTTTGATCATCCATATGACCAATTATCTAGGCAAGAGGTCCCACCCACCCCCTGGGTCTGAATAATTATCATCAGCCTAATTAAAGTCTACAAAGGAAACATTTATTGCATGGAGTACAATCCACTTTTTCAGGAAACAAAGTAGTGTTTCTGGCCAACCAACTAACCCTTTTTTAAAAAGCAAACACTACCCCCCCAAATATTTTTCCTATTGCATTAGATTTAAAATTAGGGTAGGTAGGTATTTTTTTTACAATATATATATATATATATATATATATATATATATATATATAAAAATTTATTTTCTTTTACCCTGGGGAGAAAAAGTGCTAGGGATGGCAATGAAAAACAAATGTCAACGACAAAAAACAACTTCCCCCCCAAATATTCTCCTAATTCACCTTGCAACATTATCATTATTATCAAAACAACTAGACATCAGTTATTTAAATGCTTTGTTTCACAGCAGTGTATCTTAATTACCAACTTTGCATGGATTAACATGCTCTGAATAACACAGACTTATTATTAACTGCATTAAAAGGTTATTAAAAGAGAATTGAAATGTTTCCTAAGGCTTGTGCCAAACTAAAATATGTGCCAATGAAAGTCCACTTACCTAAGTCAAGCAAAATGTACTTTTTGGAAGGCAAAACTAATTTTAAATATAGAATGCTTACATGTTACTACTGCATTGCTTTCCTTTTCTGCAACTCCACAGTCCAAGCAGATTATTCCAACCTCCAATTAGTAATGTAGGGTCTGAACTGAACACAATCTCAGTTCAACTTCTTAGTCACAGAAAACAATGGAATACCATTCCTCTTTTGACACAGACTTAAATACAGGACATTAGAACTGGGTGAGAGGAGTGAATCTTCTGCTAGGGTAAGTATTATATTATTAAAAGTCCTTCCCCCCACCACATTTTACCAGCTATTACTGTATTACTGTACTGCTGAATTTACCAGTTAAGATGAAAGCTAAAGGCCTTAACAAATCTGGCATAGAAACAACAACTGCATGTACCCTTACAGTAGGAATATTCAATGCTGTTCAAGGTTGGTCAACATGCTGTGCTATCACTATAGGGCCCAACAACAAAATGTCCTTGCAATGATGTACCAAAGATCAAAGATAAAAAGAGGAAAAGGTAATGTGAGATCACCAGAAAGCAGCTCTCAAAAAATAATCCAAATAGCAGTGATTGAAATAGGAATATAAAGTAGTAACTATTCACATGAAAGGAAGGCTCTCCACTGAGCGATTGATAAGCTATCTTTGACAGCGTTGACTATCCACCTAGAAATGGTGACAGCAGAACTAACCAATATGAGGTATAAAGAGACAATTGCAACATTTCCTTCTCCCTTTAGAGGAAGCCAAAGAAACCTTAAAACCCTAACTGGGCTAAAGAGCCCATCATGATTATCCCAAGTACAGAAGACGGATCTTAAAAGGAAGTGTAGCTAGTGAAGGTAGTGGATTCTTAATCATGAACCCAGGTTTGAAAAAACAAAGAATGAAACTAAAACACAATATACCACTTTACTGAAAACAACTCTTTTCCACTGACAAAGAACAAAGCTCACTCCTTCTCAATTCATGACACTAAGAACAACAGGAAAAGTCTTAATGGAAGGTCCTTGAAGGAAGTTACTCTGTTGGTTTTTTTTTAAACATCCAAAGAACACATCTAGGCATTAGTGAGATACCAGTCTCTGAAGCTCAAAATACCTGATGAGATCTGAACTATGTGTCTCCAATCCAACTTTAGAGAATTTGAAAGTTTTGAAAGGGCTGCATACAGACACCTTTTCATTGAAAAAGATGAGAAGGAATTTTGCAACTGCATTTAAACAGGAACAGCTAGAATTGAAGCATTTCCTACTGCACAAATTACAGGAGATTGTGCACTTTGCACTGTAAAGCCTGAAGGAAGATTGCCTTCTAACCAGAATTGCACAGCTGGCTACCATGCTTGAAAAATCATCCTGCCAGACTGATGTCCTGAAATGAACCAAGCATGAAGATGGAGAATCCACAAGCTCTTTTGCAGACATCCAATGTACTGCTACAGGGGGTTCCCCCACTGTTGTAATCTCCAGGGTTGATATTAGCCACCCATGTAAGCACACTCTCTGCAAACAAAGCAGGTTGGGTGCATGTCATATGGGGTCTTACTGTGCCCACTTGTGACACAGAAGCTCTGAAAGAGAATAATCCACACAAAAGAAATCTGGATCCAAATTGGGTAAACAAGAGTTATTTGAGAAAGGATATACAATTTACTGAAGCACTAGTTGCTAAGCAAAGTACAAATATTCCGTAAAATTGATGAAAACACAACGTGTATGCATGTGTGTGTGATAAGCAAGAACTGAGATGATAAATGCTGAATTGATACATAAAGGTATAAGAATAGCAACCCCAGTCAGCGCCTATTTTGTACAGGTAAACTGGGTGAAAATCGGCTTTTTATTATACTGTGTGCACTAAATTGGCATTAAAATCAATATTGATAAAAAAATTTATGAAATAAACTTTATTTAAATGGCCTTTGAATTATCTACAAATGCATATAAAATTCATTAATATATACATGTTGTTATTTAACCATATGGCCATGTAATCATCAATCAGTTAACAAAATTGTCGGCTTTCAGTTAAGTGCCATTTCCTGTGCGAGCGAGTTGATACCAGTGTGTTTGTTTTGCAAATGCAGGTCATTAGATCCTCATGAATATTAATGAGAATTTGAACTATGAATGGCGAATGAAGAACGTTTCCAATGTGTTTTAAAAATTTGCACATGATGACCCTGTGCTGAGAAAATAGTCCCTAAAGTCTCGCTACTTTTTTTCAACTTACGAACATTATATTTACATTTTCGATATACCATTAGAAAGTACACATTCTAAGCTTTCTTTTGATACCAAATTTGTTTTTCGAAACATATTTTTAAGTACCCGCATTTAATTTTGAAAGTATGGAATTTACAAGTTGACCTCTATAAGACACATGCGCTAGGTCGCCATATTGGATCCACGAGGATAAACATAACTTCAATGTGAATAATCGGCGAGATCACAAGACAAATGCTGTGATATATGTACACTGTTCGAGTGTTCTGTATCAGTAAGTAATTATTTTGTATTTATTAAATATTTTTGTGAAATATAGCGTAAATTGTATCACATAAATGATCGTCCTGATGTTGACGTCTATGTAGATTTAACAGGTTTACTCTTGAATTATTTTACGTTTTTTTTTCTTCTTCAAAACTTTTATCTAAATACAAATTAATGTCAAATTGTATGCAAATGATATTTTAACATTTAAAAACAAAATTGCATATCTGTAAATGAAATTTAAACAAATTACTTGGAAATATAGGTAGAACGAATAGAGAATAAAAACATGTTTTACAGATCTACATTTCGTACCATGATAAAGTACTGCACAGCAATTTTATATGATGAACCACAGGAGTCTGCAGTTTTATCACGACGAAATTTCTAACAACATGAAATCACCTTTACGTTATTTAATAAATATTTAATAATACTGTAAAGGTAATTTCATGTTGTCAGAAATTTCGTCATGCTTTATTGATAAAACTGCAGGCTCCTGTGGATGACCTATTTATCTTTTTAAATATATATAGTTTTTTAACTGTTCCTAAAACATTTTTTTTTCATTTTCAGTGCAGAAATATGAGATTATCCTGTACCTTACTGCCAAAATGCAGGCTTCAGTGTTGATACAATATCATCTAAATCTTGTATAATTATTCACAGACAGTCAAATGGAATTGTGATATAAATTTTCAACATGTATAAGAAAAATAATCGTACATTTGCTGAATTTTGCTGATTCTGGACATCAGTGGACATTCTCAGAGCATAGAAAATTTGATGAACTGTTTACAATGTATGCCAATGTTTTCTTCTGAATTAAATGATGTGTTAACAAATATCTTGTCCAGTATCTCAATTGTCTGATAGAAGAATTTTTTTTAAAAACACCTTATATTCTTCCCTATACTGAAATCATGTGGACCTTATTTAATTTACTGCAGATATTTGAATTCTACAGACAAAATTCTATAAGACTGCCAAGTTTCATGGAGATATCTTGCTTAGATCAAAAGTTATGATAGAAATACTTATTTTATTAAATGTGTCAGGTCCATGACTCAGAAGAATTAAACATACATTTATATAAGGCGAAAATTCACGGAAAAGCCAGTTTTTGCCAGTATTCAAATAGTCATAACTTTTTAACTAATCATCATATTTAAAAACTTAAAACTGTTCTGAAAAGGTCTGAATGAGCTCTATAAGAATCAACCATTAAAATGCAAATATATTGACTTTGTAATTTTGACTAGGGTTGCTAATAAGAAATGCAAAAAGGACTTGTAAAGACAGCACCAAATGCAAATTTTGATAAAGTGTTATAGCATATTATACCACATATGCATGCTGACTAAGAGGAAGGATTCAGAGAGGGATCTTGTTTAATAAAATTCTGCATTCCAATACTAATTGGACAAGGGAATGATTAGCCTGGACTGGAACAAAAAGTCTCAACAAAGGAAAGCAATGAAGTAGAAACAGTTAATGCATAACTACTATAATACACGGTTGTTCTGCAAAGACTTATTCATTTATAAAAAATATAACTTAAAAACAAAAACTGAATCTGACAACAGCAATTTTCTTTAGCTTCAATAAAATATTATCATACACTGGTCAACAGCAAGAGCAGTCAGTATTACTCCTTGCATGTGTATGATAACCTTTCTAATGCTCTTTTCTTCTTTCGTGGAGATGTCCATCCACTTGTACTGGGTTTCTCATTATCCTTTGCATAATGAAGCCTTGGACTTTTTTCTGATGTTTTATCATCTGGACGTTCTGTGCTCCTACCCCTTCTGAGAGAAATATGCAAAATTTTATTTCTTCTATCAGTTTCTTGTTCTTTGTGCAAGTTTTGGGGAACTGACTGCTCTGGCATTTCAACATCTGGCTTGCTCAAGGTGAAGAGTGGATTAAGATTTCTTTTTATGTTCGGCTCGAATGGTTCTCTCAGTCTCGTCAACACTGACTCTAAACAAATTTGAAAATTAAAATTAAAAGTTTGGTTTTGTACAGCAAATTTAGATTACTTATGTCTTGTTTGTGACCTAACAGTAAATGATAACAAGTCAGCAGGAAACTTACCGAATATGGCACTACAAAGAAAGTCATATAGTTGACAGTTCTCTAAATGCTATCTTCAGGATACTGATAAAGCTGTACCACCAATTTTTCTCTCTGGTAGTTCCATGCTCTACCAACATGATTTTGATTTTTTTAACCCTGTCATTATCATAAATATTTTACATTTATCTGCTGTAATTATCTACAAAGTTCATGCATTTAAAATTGCACTAACTTGTGTTTTCTAACTGAAATATATAACTGCCCTAATAAATATGTCAACTTTCTTTGAGGACAAATTTCCACAAATGACACTATGATGGAAATATATGAAATAGTATGCTATATATTTACAACAGAACACAATACTTGGAAAATATACCACATTTATCATGGGGAAAAACCCCACACACCATTACTAAATATATTCTGGTAAATATTTACAAAAGCCTGTTTCTGATTTCATGCTGAAACATGGTCCCTGACTTCCTGCTGTCCATAAAGAATATCCAGGATTCCAAAGCAAGACCATTTCTCCTGTTTAACAGCTCAGGATTGAAACCTCATATATTTCTAAGCATTAAAATGATTTTCAAGATGGCTACCAGGAAAGTCGTATTTAATGTTAGATCTGCACCATTTTCATTAAGGACCAACTTGACATCATAAAAAGTATTTTGGTGAAAACTTTATCTGAGTATGACCACCATTTGAATAGTAGCAATAGCAATATTTTAATGATGGCTACTGTAATGTATATATTGGATTTCGGATTAGCATCATTTTCATTTAAGGACTAACCAGTCACCATAAAACGTCTTCTGATGGAAATCCTATTTTGATATGATTTTTCACTTAGGAGTAGCGATAACAGTATTTTTAACATGGCTGATAATGAAGCCATATGAGATATCAGATCCATGCTTTAATTTACCATAAGGAATCTAAAAGTGGCACCATTTTTATTTTGCTCCAACTAGACAGAAATGTCTGTTAAGTTTCATGGCAATTCTCCATGCAGTCAAGGATGCATAGCAATAATAAATATGAGCTAAAATATGGACAGAAAGGGATGAATGACAGCTAATGGATAATTCCATCCCATAAGCTCTTCCGGTATATGACCAGCAAAGTTTAAACCCAGAGTCCCTTCAAGGAATTGAAAAACTACTGACTGAAAAATAATTTTCAGGAATTCAAGATAAGAACATTGCTTCATTGTCAACTACTGACTGATGAAAGTATCTCAGATTTATTAAAGAAATATAACATTAAAAGTGGCCATGTTTGATATTAGAACATGATGTTTTCATTTAGGCCCAGAAAAACACCATAAATAGTTTTTTGGTGAAAACCCTATTTTGATAAGAATTTCCATTAGAACAACCAGTCATACCAATATTTTTAAGTTGGCTGCCATGGTAGCTATAATGAATACCAGATCAGCAACATTTTCACTTACAACCATTGTAAATATTCTTCTTGTGCAAACTCCATGTTAATATGACTTTCCATTTAGGAGGAGTAGCTTCAATGACATTTTCAACATATAATGCAGAAGTCATGACAGTTATATAGGATGTCAGATTGGCTAGAATTTTACTGATGACCAACATAACATAAAAAAACCTCAATGTTGATATTACCATCTATTTTGGAGAAATAGTGATCACAAAATTTTCAAGATGGCCACTGGTGGCCATGGTGGAAGTCTGATTGGAACAATTTTCATTTGTGACCAACTAGATATCATAGGTTTTCTAGTGCAAATTTCAATGTCTATACCATATATACTCACCTACAAGACAAATCCAACTGCCAACTGCAAAGACCCAGATCTACCATCACATAATGTGCTGGCAGATATGGGTCTGTGCAGTTTGTTTTGAGTAATTAGTAAAACAAACAGACCCAGACCTGCAGGCACATTATGCTATGGCAGATCAGGTTATTTGTTTGCAGTTTGACTAGACCTGACATGGGCATAAAATAGCCCATGGGCAGAACCTGGACCATGACATGGTTTTATATGGGAATTTACATCGTAAGGTGTGGCCTTAGGAATCACTTTCTTAGCCTCCAACCTGGAAGAAGTTGCCCATGCTTGACTAGACCATGGGATCAATGTGTGTGTGTTTCATGGCAATTCAAGTGATAACAAACTGTTAATGGATAGATGGACAATGGACATCCATAAGCTCCTCTAGTCTATGACCAGTGGAGCTAACTTGGATCAGTTGGTCACAATGTTTTTTTTGTCATCCCCCTCCATTTACTGAAAATGAACCCTGACTATTCAGTTCAAAGTTTAGTTATCCCCAAAAAGTCACAAATGATAAAGCCCAAAAGGATTAAAATTCTCAAAATATGAAGTCAAATTGTTTCAATGAGGAAAAAGGGTGTCCCCATCTCATGACATGTAGGACAGACCACCAGGCCTTTTCTTTATTGCCAAGTCTGGGAAGCAGGAAATTAGTAATTTCAAGGAATATCATATATATAAACACTCACATCTGTCTTTATGTGTCATGGCTGCCAAACAAAAGGTCATGAGTTTAAACTTCAGCTGCATCTCAATTTCTAAAATGCTATTTTTGTATTTTATGTTCAAACTTTCTTTTCAACATGCTCATCCCAAATTTTTAAATATTTTTTATAATATTATTTTTAGTATCTTGAAACTTTCCTTTATTACCCCCATCCTAGGATGGGCAGTAGCTAGCAACTATTATGAATGCTTATGATACTTGGAAGCAGTGCTGTCCGACCTTTTTGACACCATGCGGCACTGACATTTTTTTCTTGTAGCTTAGGGCCACAGCATGAAACGAAAGTAGGTCACTGACTTTCTTTACATAAATGCACAAAAAAAATTACAAAGATTGCTTGAGCTCTGGCGAGTCATTTAAAATCAGCCCATGGGCTGCAGAAAAGGATGAGAGGAGAAAGAATTATACATACCCTTCTCAGCAACTTCCAGATTATTACATCTCAATACAACACATTCCACTGGCACAAATTCTGGGCAAAATGCACTGAACACGGTCAGATTCTTCTCAGCATGAAATTTCACTGGCACCACATCTTGATAACTGGCAAACTCATTGGATTCCCCAATACTAAAAATACAGAACAGTTCCATTCCTTTATTGATGTATTTGCTGAGAAATTCCTCAGTGACCTTACGGACATATGCCTTGTACTTGACAAGCTCCCGATTGACACCTGTGATGCACAAAACTATTTGCTTCTTGGATGGTTGTAAGGTTCTACCTTCTTTTATTGGGACAGCAAATAATTCTTGCAATTTTTGTTTCATCTTGTCCATAAAGGAATCAGCCATTCTTATACAAAAAACATCTTCAACCGGCCGTGTCTGTAGCTCAAATCTTCCACACAATAACTTTTGTAGCTCCATCATTACTGTAGATCTCTCAAATTCTGGGTTTGGCCTATACCGTATGTTACCAGTTCCTGCCACTATTTTGGTCTCTGAAGTCCACTGGTATAGGGGCTTGTGAAGCCTGGATCTAACTTGGTAAGTTGGATCAATGCAGTCATCCATGAGCATACCTAAGGCACTTGAAGAAGGCAGGGACAATAAAGACAGAAGTTTTGATTTGGATTTGCTGTTTGTGTCTTTGAGAATCTCGTTGATAAAACCAAATATGGTTGAATCAATCACATTCAAGTCCTGACCTTTGATCATATCTGTGAGCTGAATAGTATGAGAGTATTTATCAAGGTCACAGTTGAACAAAATCTGCGAAAGCCCATCTGTATCACATTTTCTGAAAATAAAAAAAAATGTTAAAAAAATTAAGATATACATACAGTGATTGAAGGAAATAATTTAACTTTTCTCATACATAAGAAAAATAGATATTCTATAATTCATAACTTTTCTAAGTTACCTATCAAAGTCACAAATCTTTCGTTGTCAAAGTTGAATAAAATCCGAATGTCCATCTACATGTATGTCATTTTTATCTAGGGAAATAACAAAGCAATTCCCCATAATCCATCAAAGTTTCTGCTCAGATCCATTAATATTTTTAAAGGTTATATATATATGCAACTTTTTTGTTTTAACTTATCTGGTCAGAGAAGATGCATTTATCCATTACAATATATGCAACAATTATTCAGAAATTGGCACTGAAATCGTGTGGCTGCATTCTAGTTCAACTCGAATATTGTTTGTCTGAATCTAGCCTCATTTTAGAATGAAAGTGAATCTCCTTGAACTCCTACCTTGACCCTTGACCCAGGAAACCAGCCAAGAGATTGACATATCTTAATACAACCCTTTCTAAATCACCAGCCAAACTGGCAGGTAAGATTAAAAAGAATGACTTTATATTTATATTGTTTCTATTTAATTGCCATATAGTATTAACCCCAATAAAGGAATATGCGTATACTCA
Organism: Potamilus streckersoni; assembly: GCA_016746295.1. Classification (NCBI taxonomy): domain Eukaryota; kingdom Metazoa; phylum Mollusca; class Bivalvia; order Unionida; family Unionidae; genus Potamilus; species Potamilus streckersoni. The sequence goes on from JAEAOA010001694.1 coordinate 4,117,326, forward strand.
ATTTTGACCAAGTACTTTGACTTAGGGACTGATTTAATGATCATAAAAAAAGATTTATCGTTTTACATTTATCTCAAGAAAAAAAAATTCCAACATAAAATCAGATTTACATTTTTCACAAATCAGAGCAAGAGTACTTTGTCTCAAGTTAAATGAAGGTCACAATTTCCCACAAAAAACATAAAAGCTCCTGGAAAAGTAAATGGTTGGTCCCTGACATTGCTGGCATTTGCTTCAGCAACATCATTTTAATGATGATGGTTATGACAATGATAATAAAATGACAGCAAAATAAAATTGTAATTATGTTGAGTTGATTACTCGGTTGACTCCTCCTTCAACACATTTGCAACGATGTTGTCAGGTTTACTCTCTGCTACATTGATTGCTGATCTCTGGGGAATACCTGTATGTAATGTACATCTTTCCTAAAGCACCCATTATCAAGTTTCACTCATTCATTTATGAATAATTTTATTCAAGAGTTGGCACATGGAACAAATATCACACATTTCTGTTATCCAATGAATGTGACAGTTGATGGATGAAATCATTAAAAATGGCATACTTATTAAAGTACATGTAACACAACCCACCTCTTGTGCTTCATTTTTTTTCTGAAGCAATGTACATTTTTATGAATAGCTGATAATATACCATGTATCCATGTGTGTGTACATATTATTATTAGCTTGTAAGGGACCCTGAATTGTGAAGTGGTCTTAAGCGCTCTCCGTTACGGATAACTACCATCTCACCTCTGCGTGAGTTTGAGTCTAAGATTTGGTGAATATCTGAGAAAGTTTGCCAGTAGCTTCTCGTGGGTCAGTGGTTCTTTCTTCGGATTTCTTCCTCCAACATTAATACTGGTCGCCATGTATTGTGTGCTGAAAAATGGCGTTAAGCCCCACAACAACAACAATTAGCTTGTATCTTTTATGTACATAATTGAGGACCTCAAGGTAGCATAATTTCTCGATTGTAACTGAGTCACCCTCTGAAAAAAAAGTCTTTATTATTATTATCAGTCATGTTCTCTATTATAGTTGCTGCACTTATATCTCCATCAGAAAGAGGACAACTTATTTGTTAATAATTTTTTTCTTGTGAGCTTGCTCATTTTCCCCTTATAATTAGCAAAAACGTTTAGAAGAATATATAATCACCTGATTGTTTGTAAAAGCTTGGGTAATGTTATTAAAGGATGAAATGATCATGCTTAGGTATTTATCAATGCGTAAATTTTACCTAATCACTCACAACATAAATAAAGTCAGAAAGTGACTGACTGAGTGATTAGGTACAATTTACACATCAATAAATACTCAAACATTATCATTTAACCCTTATAATTCCAATTTACTTCTTTTCTAACATATCACCATATATAATCAAAAAAACTTTCACTTTTATGATCAAAGTGTTGTCATTAACCTCTTAACTGCAATAGAATAAACAGTCGGAAACTTTGCTGGCCATGATTCATCGATACATTATACAATAACATGGGGTAGAATGTTAGAGTGGGTCAAACCAGTGACACATTGTTATAATCAATATTGTAATATATATAAAATAGTTGTGCAGTTAAACCAGGATATTCCTTTTTTCTCGAAAATTATGCTGTAGTATGGCACATGCTGTTATAGCAATTTTACTTTCCATGCATTTCGATCTTTCAAAAGCAAAATTGCATCCATTATTAGTGTGATTTCTTGTTTGACATTATGACCCTGACCTTTAATAACCGCTGCTTTAACATGATGTTGTTGTTCTTGGGCTTAACGCCATTTTCAGCACACGATAAGCTATTTATGGCGGTCAGTATTAATGGTGGAGGAAGAAACCGGGAAACCACCAGAAAGAACCACTGACCCATGAGAAGCTACTGGCAAGCTTTCTCACATATCCTAGACTCGAACCCACAGAGATGAGATGGAAGTGATCCGTAACGGACAGCGCTTTAGACTACTCGGGGCCCCTTTAACATGTTGAGTTGAAATACAATGATTTTTGAAGACTGGCTTGTAAAGCTTTCCACATGCCTTTGTAGGCAAATGGGATGAGTGGTGGAGTGCAGCAAGGTCTGTGCAATTAAACTGTTTTATCTTATAGTTGTCGATTTGTATCTGTGGTTGATAAATTTTTATTGGAAATCACAGGAGTGGGTCGTTAAGTTTATGTTGTTGTTATTATGATGTAATGAGTTGATATAGATAAAAAACTTCACATCAAATAATGTGGAAACAGAAACAAAAGAAGTGAGCAGAATTTATCCATGTGTAAAATATTCCAGTTCATTATCACATGACCATTTATATTCCAATCAAATTGCAGAAAACGCGTTCAATTCATAAAAAATTGGAATTATTAATCAAAAGGGTTAATTCAGGAAGCTTTTCATGATACTTCCAGGTTTAACACAGAGCAAGTCTTTCTTCATTTAACAAGAGTGTAAATCAATGATTACATTACTCACCTCAACTTTACAAGATCGCATTAGCTATTGCAAACATGATCATGCAAAAAATAAAAATTCAGATTAAAATAATCTTAACTCCTTTTCTAACTAAGGATTATTTTTCTGTAATCACTTATCTTTACACTGGATGTTTTAATAATTCTAAAATCTAAAATTAAAGCTTGTAATTGTCACTATATAACCAGTTATATGCTTACATTCTAAGAAACTACCTTACCTACCTACTGTGACTGGACACAAAGTATGTAAAACAATATAAAAGATATCAAATTAGATGACCAACAATGAGCTTAAAAAAAAACGATAACTTTTTTGCAGAATTTAATAAAAAAATCATTATTCTTAAATTATGTTTAACATATTGAGTAGGATATGATTTATATAGACTAGCACAGATGAATGTATGTGATTAAAAAAACACACAAAAAAGCATAGAAAGGAGGTCACTGTGGCCTAAGTTTAAGACTTACTACCAGAAATCCACCCAATTATCAAGTTTTATGATTGGAACATCATCAGCACCTAGTAAATAAACATATAACATTTTCTAACAAAGTCAAAGAAGCATAAAATGCAGGTCACAGAGATCAAGTTTTACAAAAGGGATGAAGAACTTACCAATATTTATATACTTTCCAAGTTTCCTTATTCTTGTTAAGATAGTATGCCTCAAGTATGTCTAATATAGTATGCATCGAGTATGTTTAATACAGAGTGCATTGAGTATGTTTCATATAGTATGCCTCAAGTATGTCTAATATAGTATGCACTGAATATGTTTAATATAGTATGCATCGAGAATGTTTAATATATTATGCATCGAGTATGTTTAATATAGTATGCACTGAGTATGTTTAATTGAGTGCATTGAGTATGTTTCATATAGTATGCCTCAAGTATGTCTAATATAGTATGCACTGAGTATGTTTAATTGAGTGCATTGAGTATGTTTCATATAGTATGCCTCAAGTATGTCTAATATAGTATGCACTGAGTATGTTTAATATAGTATGCATCGAGAATGTTTAATATATTATGCATCGAGTATGTTTAATATAGTATGCACTGAGTATGTTTAATTGAGTGCATTGAGTATGTTTCATATAGTATGCCTCAAGTATGTTTAATATAGTATGCATCGAGAATGTTTAATATATTATGCATCGAGTATGTTTCATATAGTGTGCATCGAGTATGTTTAATATAGTATGCATTGAGTATGTTTAATATAGTATGCATCGAGTATGTTTAATATAGTTTGCATCGAGAATGGTTAATATATTATGCATTGAGTATGTTTAATATATTATGCATTGAGTATGTTTAATATAGTATGCATCGAGTATGTTTAATACAGTGTGCATAAAGAATGTTTAATATACTATGCATCAAATATGTTTAATATAGTATGCATCGAGTATGTTTAATATAGTATGCATCAAGTATGTTAAATATAGTATGCATCAAGTATGTTTAATATAGTATGCATCGAGTATGTTAAATATAGGATACATCAAGTATGTTTAATATAGTATGCATCGAGTATGTTTAATATAGTATGCATTGAGTATGTTTCAACCTTATATGGCCATGAGCTAAATGCAAACACTTTAATTTTGGTAAAAGATGAACATAGTTCATGATAACCCTCTTTTGTTGTCCGAGTTTGCCTCTTCTGTTGTCTGAGTTTGCCTCTTCTGTTGTCCAAGTTTGCCTCTTCTGTTGTCCGAGTTTGATACAAAGAGGTGCGTACAGTCTTTTTTAAAAGGAGAAAGGAGTATGAGAGGCCAAAATGCATCTTTAATCACATCCTCAAAAGATGAACAAGTTAGACAGACCTAAATGGCAGCAATGTCATAAACCTCATGGACTTTAACTTTCATAAGGGACTTGGTCTCTAGACCGTCAGTAAAAGCTTGGTAAGCTCTCTTGAAAGTTAATGAAATTCACCTGAAAACAGCAGAAGCTGAAATATCAGCTGGACCTTTTTTGGATAGGAAAAGGTATAGAAGAAGCTATGTGACATTGAAAAACTTTAATGCAACACTATAATATTGTTGCCAATGCTGATGACAGTTTCTTTCGGAAAAATGGCTATGTCTCAACAATCACAAGTGAGGCAATAAAGTGTAATATGCTAAAATAAATACTTACAAGATCTTGTCACACACGTCATACATAATATGAGACAAATGCTGCTCTCTCAGTCCAACCGGGCAAAAGATATCCTGCCAGACAATCACATACTCTGAGGAAGCCATGTTAAACTCAGAATGAGCCCATCTATGAATTTTCTGTCTCAGATCTGAGGAGCACACTACATCTGGCACAATTACAACCAAAAATTCTGAAATTCAGTGGATGGTAATGTATGAGACCAGAAATATTTTAACTATACTGTCTTGAATAATCATTGCTAATCAAGTTGAAATGTATATTCATTGATATTATGTTGATCTGCATGCACAAGATGGTTGACATGTTGGATATATATAATATATATATATATATATATATATATATATATATATATATATATATATATATATATATATATATATATATATAACATAAAATGCAGATGATATAAAGCAATACATTTAAAATATCAATACTCTATCATATACTGATAAAAAAGTTGCCAATTCATAATTGTCGCTTTAACATGAACAGTCAAACGCAAAAATAGTAAGCCAAGAAAGCTGGGTAAATAGAATACTTTCTGTAGAAATCTCTCCCAATACTGGTTACTGTACATGCTAAGAACACAATGTTTAATGGCTTCTCTATGTTTTTTGGTTATATGCATCCATATCAGATGGAAAAACAGCATCTTTTGACCAAAATTTAAAGACCTTTTAAACAAGACACTGAAAACGATAAATGCTGTTTCTTTGTTATAAATAGTGTTTTCCAGATTTAGTAATGGCTCTCATATATGATGACATATTGGCATCATATATATACAAACTTTAAAGACTTCAAGCTAAGATATTTTCAATTTTGGCTGAATGTAGTGAAGTGGTTTTTGAGAAATGTTTCTGTTTTCAGTAACAGTGGCCATATTTGTTTGTATATTGGCATAATTTGTACAAACATGACAATAACAAGATTTTCAAGATGGTTGCCATTATATCAGTTGTTTGATTGTAATTTTATGGTGCATCAGCACTGTTACACTATTTAGCGCCATACAAAAGGTTACCATATATCAAGGATTATTTAAAAGTGGCAAAAGGTTTTGAATCCAATAGCAATGTAAAACCAGAGTTGAGGGTAAAATGATAAAATGGTAATGGTAATAAATAAAGCTTCCCAATTGATGGGGAATGTAAATGGTGTATGCTAATGAATTCAAATGAAAAAGTATTTAAAATAAAGGATGGTATTAACATTACATAAAAATGCTTATGGTGATAGCATTAAAGTTATAGCTTAAAATAGATGTTTACTTTTTTGGGAATTCTTAAATACAAGTCATGTTTATTTTATCAAAAGGACATCATTGTCATTTAACTCATTCTATCCTGAGAAGCAATTCAAATTACACTGTGGTAAAACGGAGCATTACACAGCAGCAGCAGAAGAAAATGTGATGACCTTCACCATGTTTACAAAAAATGTTGCAACATTGTTATTTATTTTTTAAAGTCTATAAAACTGTGTATCTCTGAAAAGGTAATAAAATTGGCAACACAGTGATATATGTTTTGTTAAAATTTATTGATGTACATGCTCACAAATGTATTTTGAAATAGGGATTTATAAAAATAAAAATAAAAATTATCATGAACTTCAGTGAATCTTTTCTCCGTGAAGATGAATGAAATGCTCCAAATTGTATGGAATAAAATATAGATAATTCTATTTCTAATATTTTGGTCCAAATTTGAAGTTTATAGCACTGTTAGTTCAAACGTTATAATAATTTTACCACAACTGCACAACTAAATACTAGGAACAATTTGTTGAGTTCACAATTTAGAACATGTACTTCAGCCTGCAGTTTCTCTGAAAAAACTTGTCCACAAATTAGTCCTGGAAATCTTTAAACTGAATCATTAAAAGTTTTGTCAAACTTTTGAAGTTCACATCATCACTAGGTCAGTATTCTTCTGGGTGTAGAACATTTGCCCTTCAATCAATTTAAATCCTGGATGCAATCGAGAAAAAAATTACCCCGGACATAATCGTATTTAAATCCTTCAAAGTTAGTGTAATTGTCCAAATCGTTGTTGAAAAATGGATGCTGTCATTCACCAACTATTTCATCATCTTTTTATTTACATCTAAACCATTAATTAAGTAAATTTTATCTTCATAATCATCAAAATCTTCAACTTCAATGTCACTAACTTCGCTATCAATATCTATGTTCACATCTGTTTTTGTCCATCATTTTATCGATCGATTTTCAAATCTGCTGTTTCGTTTTTAGCCACGTTTTCTTTTTCAAAATTTTTCTGTGCATGCGTGCTTTAACCATTTCCTGTTGTTGGTGAAGAAGTACACAAGTATTTGTGATGTATAACTCATGTTTCTAGATGCTACATAAATATATAGTGAAACTACGACTCAAAGTGTATTCCGGATACAATGGGAGTCTACAGCCAGAGGTGTAGTCAGGATAGAATGGGTTAAGACCAAGTAGACATCATAAAAAGTGTTTTAGTGAAAAGCCTATGTTGATATGACCACCCATTCTGGTGGGGCAGCAATTATAAGATTTTCAAGATGGCCACTCTTAGTGGCCATACTAGATGTGAGGGATGTAAGTGAAGTACCAATTTCATTTAAGACCAACTAGACCATGGGATTAATGTACATGTAAGGTTTCATGGCACATCTCCAAGTAGTTTAGGAGTTGTTTAGTTTGTGCTTGTCCCCCCTCTTCCCGCAATAAAATAGATAAATAAAACAGATGCTCAATAATAAAATGAAAGAAACCAATATTGTTATTATTTATTCCTCTCTTTTCATCATGAACGTTAAAGAATACAATATATCTATGAATTCAGTATATGTAGGCATCTATTCTTTAGCAAGTATCGCTTACATCTGATAACACACTGCACATTGTTTATTGACAGGAACATTGAGAAACAAGAGGGAAATAATCAACCTATTGCAGACATACCTACCCCAGAAAACGTTTTTGAGGGATGCCATTACTAAAAATGAGGGACAGAGCATGAAAATGAGGAACATAAAAATGTTTGAGTGAATAAACATAATTCTCTCAAAACACCATTAAATACTAGTAATGCATATTTATAATAAATACTTTTGTATAAAACCCAGTACCCACCTATTTACAATACATACAAGTTTACAAAATTCAAGTCCAGGAAAGATCTTGAAGTTTACTTAGTCCTTGCTTATATCTGTAGAAACAGTCAATGGGCAATTCTGCATTTTTTGAGCTAATTTTAATGTAGTATTGACCGCTATTTCTTTAACAATAGCAGTTCCATTTGATGTACCGCACTGAAATTGTTTAGCAAGGTACGAGTCACTAAACATAATTTTAAAAGCCTTTGAAAATGTATCAAATGCGTTCATAGCCAGATTTAGTTCAGTAAAAATATCTACTGCCATAACTTTAGCTCTAATTACATCAGTCTTAGGCATACACACACTAGATCCAGCCTATGATAAAACATATAACTTCTTTTTCAAGGTCAGAATGTCTTTTTCCTGAAACGTGTCTCTGTATATTGAACATTCCTCCAGACTTCATTAAAAATTCACAATTACAGATGTTGCAGAAAGCATTTTTGTCTGCATTATTTCCTGGCTTGAAGAATTCATACCCATCAGTGTATTCTTTACAAAAAACATTGAGCATTCTTTTGATGTAAGTTTTGAATCATTTTCTTCGATATCAAATTGCTTTTTGGGGAAGCCATGAATTTTTTTGTCCAGAATCAAGAAACTATTCATTTTAATCAGAATATAAAAGAATCTGTTAATGTAGACTTTTGTATAACAACCGCCTCAGATCACATGCGTTTGCTTTGGCTATTTTAAACCATCACGCATACAGCATATTTTATGACATGCAGATTTTTCATCCCCACTTTTGTGAATTTTCAACACTAAATGCGTATTTGCAGGACACAAAGGCAAATTTTGGCATTTGGCGTAACTAATATGCAAAATGGGGGGTGGTAGGCATGTCTTCGATTGCTTGAAGACAACTACCATTCATGCATGACATGGTTTTCAGTGAAAAAACAAACCAAGACTGCATTATATCCAGGTCAAGTATATGACTATATCTTGCAAAAAATATCATTATTTGAAAATACATTCACTTGAGTACAAGTGACATTCTTTTCATAAGCATGGGTTACAAAAAGGATTATTAAAGCAAGTTACCAATTTGTTTTAATTATAACTATACATGCCACACAAACAGATACCCAGGTGGTGAATAAACAAAACTGGCAGCAAGCAGTAAACTCACTGAACATACCAAAGACAAAGGTTATATTTATTACAGAGCAAGCCAACGTCAGAAGATGAATTTGAATACTTTTAAGCCATTTTTTAATAAAAAATATCAATACAAAAGTTATTTTATTACAAAGCAAGCCAACCTCTGATGCCAACTTTGGATTCTTTTAAGAGTGCAACTTTTTTTAAAATATAAAAATACAAAAACAGCCAAGATATGGAAGCTAAATTTGGTTCCTTTTCACCAGTATTGACAGGAATTTAAAAAATATAAAGAAACAATGGAATAATTTTTAAAATGGCACAATATAGTGCTTCATGCATGGACATCGATGATTCAACATCACCCTGAAGATTTGGAGACAATAAAATCACATGTGAAGGCCAGAAAAGATGATTTCACAGATCATGAACATGGATTAAATTTTAGTTTACTTTCATCTCATTCCTGGATGGACTGATGGTGGATTAAAAGTGTTAGACTGACTGGCGTAGATTACTGGACTGGCATGACTGGTGTAGGTTATAAAAAATGTTACTTTAGTCCTTCCAGTTTTTGTCTCGGGAGATTTTTGTGTGCCTCTAATGATAATTTTTTTACGGCATAAGAAAGCTAAATAAAAAATACTCTTGCACCAATAGAATGGATGAAACGTGTGCAGTATTTAAAAGGATATCTAAAGTACAGTTTTATAATTTTTAATATAAAATTTCAGTCGAAGTGCATTTTCTGACACATTAATTTTCGAATAATCTAAAAGGTGTCACACAGTTCATGACTCAAACTAATTATGTGTCCCAGAACATACAGTACACAAAAAAATTACTTATAAAATTAATTTATGGTGTCCCAACAAATAGTGCCCCAATGCATATTGTAAATATTAAATTATCAGTTATTCAATGTTTTTACCCCTTTCAAGACACCATTTTATTCAACATCATAGAATTTCTGTGTTGTAAATTTTGTTCTAATATCCACTGAAAGTTTACTGTCAAGCTTTGCTGGTGCTAAATCCCACCCTCACTTGTTTAACATGACAATGTTGCCAAATTTACTGTCTGCCTCATACTTACTGTCCTTTTTAGCACTGTCTGGATTATGTCCAAAACTTTCCTGCCTTATATCTGGTTCTTGCACCTTGTTCATTTTGTCCATAACTTCCTTTCCCTGAGTTTTCTTCCCTTTCTTTAATAATGGATCTTGCAAAACTATCTGTACTTCCTCAAGAGTCTCTTCTGCGTTCTTGGCAGTATTGATGATTTTTGGAGGCATGTTTCTATATGACATTATCTGATCTTCTTGAGGGGTTTCCAATGACTCTATCGAGTTTTGATGTTGAGAGACAAATTCAGAATTTGGCATACTGCCAGATACACAGGCAATATCTGAAGAATTACTTTCACTGTCAGACACTGCATCAGGACTTGTATTGAAATCTTCTGTGATGTCAGATGGCACGAAACCATTTACTGACCCTGTTGCACCAAACTGGCCTGAATTTGACGAATCTTCCTTATCATCTTTGGAATTTTTTGCTGCCGGTGTTTTATTATGGGTCCTTCCTTGGTCATTATTACTGTATGTTTTTAAAAAACGATCGTAATCCATCGATTTTATTGAAACATCCAAGTCTTGTTCACCCTCATTGAAAGTATCAGATTCGTCATCACCGTCTTCATCATTTGTATCACTACTCTCACTGTCATCACTTTGATCAAGGTGGGACGTCATTTCATCTGAGAAGAGAAAGGACATTCACAACTTTTCTATGGGTTTAAACAGGGCATTTTTTTTACTGCAAGTTGTTTTATCCCAAAAACTTTTCCTCAGTAGAAATGTTCTAAGATGACTCAGAAGAGTATCTGGATGCCTTAGTCATTCCATTATAATGACATCAAGGCATAAGTAACTCATTATTCAACATATAAGTAGAATGTAATCATTGATTAGATAGCTTCACTCAATGCAACTTTTGGTACTCTCCAGCAGCCATTGTAAATATTAATTATCATGCAGAAAACAAATCTATCATGATAAATGTGTTTGTCACTTTTCTAACTAATGGTTTCCTTTGCAATTTGTTCTCATTTTTGGAATTTTAAATCTGCGATATATAGACAGTATTACTGACATGCAATTTAAAAAATATAATTTATTTCCCCAAGAAAAAAAGGTAAAAATGTAAAAAGATACTTAAAGTTTGTGAATATAATCCAAAAATTAATACCGTTAAGTTTTATGAATCAAGAATATTCCAGTTTCAAATAATTTCCACTGAATATCTTTGTCCAAGAATCTTTGTAAACACAAGTATTTTCCAGGGTGAATAAATTGTTTAAAATATGAAAATCAACTCAAATGGCATCATCACAAAATACCTCTGAGCTCTAACAATATTATTTTATGACTGACAAAATCTCTATATATTACCCATTTTAACCTGCAATTTTTTATCACATGATGGCTCAGGTGCTCACTGCCATAAGACTTTTGACATGTACACCATGAACAAATTTGGTCATACCTAATGAATTTTACTATAAGTTTCAAAAATATAAAACAAATAATAAAGATTTGTTTACAACAGTGCTATCATGTGAACCAAACATGACCTTGATAATGACCAATCATCTTCATTCAGTGTTTACGAATTTAGAACCAAGGTCAGGAACTAGGTCAGCTAAAAAGACAATGTAGCAATCACATTTCGTGTTTATCAGTTCAAAAGAGAAAACTGAATTTTCTGGAAAAAAGAGTCAAATCATGTGAATAAAGTTACCATTATAATAATTTGCAATGAAATAAAAATAAAATAAAAAATAATTTAAACTAACACACAATTAATTAATTTGCATACACGTAACAGAAAAAACAATAAACACAAAATATTAGAATCTGATCTTGTAAGGTAAAAAGTTTGACCCTGAATTGACCTGTGAAAATAAAATCCCAAACAAGAGTTTACAATAAACTTAGACTCCTTAAGACTATTTGGTCAAAAATCCATCTTTAAAAAACATTTACAAACAGGTTGATTAAATTTTGACAGAAGACTTTCAAATTTATAATTGCTGTATCAAAAAGGACTGAAATTTCTGTAAAATATACTTGTCTTCTTGTAATTTGATAAACCAGTTCCCAAATGGGTACTGATACTGGGGGCTCATATCATCTTTTCATTTGATACAAAGGGACGACAATTTTCCCATTTCTCTGGCGTTCCATTTCAGATCTGAAACCAAAACCAAACTCGGCAGTTGTTCTAGAAATAAATATAGATAAGTTAAGGTTCTTTCAATTTTGTAATTTTATTAACATATGACTTTCATTTAATATTTTCTTCTACAACATTTGAAATGGGATATTATTGATATCATGTGATCTATGGGGTCATGAACATGTGGGTTGTGAGATTTGTGTACTTGTGCGACTACCAATGCAAATAATCACACAGACATTAAATATATGATATATATATATATATATATATATATATATATATATATATATATATATATATATATATATACCCAGTTTATATTTTAAAATCAATTGCACAAAATATTTTCTTAATTAACTAGTCTTAACTGCTCTCACAAGTTTGGCAGGGTAGGTTACGGTAACACAAATGTCATTGTTTTCAGCTTGGGATCATATGAGACCAAATGATACTGTCTTCAAACTTACCTGAAAATCAGGCTGAATTTCTAAATCTGCATTGCTATGATGGAGTGGCAAACATGCCAGGTGGTGTTGCTAGATTGATGTATAACCAAAATGATGTATTTCCAGTGTGTGCAAAAAATAAAATGTTCCCCCTTGTTGTCGAACTACATCAAGTTCAACTTAGTGAAGGATTTCTGAAATTTAATCTTGCTGGACTCTGCTCATTACGCAGATGGTTCAGCTTTTGGCAGAATTAAATCTGCATTCTGACAGTTAGCCATAACAAAATGAACCACACTTGAAACTTGTTGAGGGGAATCATCTTGATGAATACTATATCATCACCACAAAAGCATGTTACTTTGACCCATATTTGATGCATCACTAACACTGTTTACATTTAGTTTTGACTGTTGATTTTAGAACCATTTAACTAGATAACTGTATGTATCTCTGTATGTATTACACCAGCACAAATAAGGATGGTCTCTGTGATCTAAATTACATGTTTTACTGGTCAAGGTTTTGTTATTGTTTAGTCAACAAGATGCTTCCCCTCACCATGTTTCATGGTTCCAGTATGTACACAGAATGCACCCACCATCCAACAAACTAATTAGATCATGAACTAAACATGAATTTCAACTTAAACTAAGATCAGCCGGTGACATTTTGTTGCAAGGACTTGGTACTAATAGAAATGCATACCATTTGTACTCACCTAAAGTCGCATTAATATGCAAAAAACAAAGATCCTGATCTCCAAAGTATAATGTGCATTCACATTAGGGTTCATATTATTTGTTCTACTGATTACTCCTAAAAAACTGCACAGACACAGATCTGCCAGAAGATTATGCAATAGCAGTTCTCAGTCTTGGCAGCTGGGCTTGTCTTATAATCAAGAATGCTATAGACAATAAAGTACAGACACAAGACCAAACCAATACAATAGAAAATGCAGTACAGACACAAAACCATACCAATATGACGATGCAGTACAGACTCAAGACCATACCAATATGATGACGATGTAGTACAGAAACAAGACATACCAATATGATAATGATGCAGTACAGACACAAGACCATACCAATATGAAGACAATGCAGTACAGACTCAAGATCATACCAATATGATGAAGATGCAGTACAGACTCAAGACCATACCAATATGATGACGATGCAGTACAGACACAAGACCATACCAATATGATGATGATGCAGTACAGACTCAAGACCATACCAATATGAAGACAATGCAGTACAGACTGAAGACCATACCAATATGATGAAGATGCCGTACAGACTCAAGACCATACCAATATGATGACGATGCAGTACAGACACAAGACAATACCAATATGATAACGATGCAGTACAGACACAAGACCATACCAATATGATGACAATGAAGTACAGACGCAAGACCATACCAATATGATGATGCAGTACAGACACAAGACCATACCAATATGATGACGATGCAGTACAGACTCAAGACCAAACCAATGTAATACAGACACATGACAGTACCAATATGATGACGATGCAGTACAGACACAAGACCATACCAATATGATGACAATGTAGTACAGACTCAAGACCATACCAATATGATGACGATGCAGTACAGACTCAAGACCATACCAATATGATGACGATGCAGTACAGACGCAAGACCATACCAATATGATGATGCAGTACAGACACAAGACCATACCAATATGATGACAATGCAGTACAGACTCAAGACCATACCAATATGATGACAATGTAGTACAGATACAAGACCATACCAATATGATGAAGATGCAGTAGACTCAAGACCATACCAATATGATGACAATGCAGTACAGACACAAGACCATACCAATATGATGATGATGCAGTACAAACACAAGACCATACCAATATGATGATGATGCAGTACAGGCACAAGACCATACCAATATGATGACGATGCAGTAGAGACTCAAGACCATACCAATATGATGACAATGTAGTACAGTCTCAAGATTATACCAATATGATGACGATGCAGTACAGGCACAAGACCATACCAATATGATGACGATGCAGTACAGACTCAAGAACATACCAATATGATGATAATGTAGTACAGACACAAGACCATACCAATATGATGACGATGCAGTACAGACACAAGACCATACCAATATGATGATGATGCAGTACAGACACAAGACCATACCAATATGATGACGATGTAGTACAGACTCAAGACCATACCAATATGATGACGATGTAGTACAGACACAAGACCATACCAATATGATGATGATGCAGTACAGACACAAGATCATACCAATATGATGACGATGTAATACAGACACAAGACCATACCAATATGATGACGATGCAGTACAGACTCAAGACCATACCAATATGATGACGATGAAGTACAGACGCAAGACCATACCAATATGATGATGCAGTACAGACACAAGACCATACCAATATGATGACGATGCAGTACAGACTCAAGACCAAACCAATGTAATACAGACACATGACAGTACCAATATGATGACGATGCAGTACAGGCACAAGACCATACCAATATGATGAAGATGCAGTACAGACTCAACACCATACCAATATGATGACGATGCAGTACAGGCACAAGACCATACCAATATGATGACGATGCAGTAGAGACTCAAGACCATACCAATATGATAACGATGCAGTACAGACACAAGACCATACCAATATGATGACAATGTAGTACAGTCTCAAGATTATATCAATATGATGACGATGAAGTACAGTCACAAGACCATACTAATATGATGACGATGCAGTACAGACTCAAGACCATACCAATATGATGACGATGAAGTACAGACGCAAGACCATACCAATATGATGATGCAGTACAGACACAAGACCATACCGATATGATGACGATGCAGTACAGACTCAAGACCAAACCAATGTAATACAGACACATGACAGTACCAATATGATGACGATGCAGTTTAGGCACAAGACCATACCAATATGATGACGATGTAGTACAGACTCAAAACCATACCAATATGATGACAATGTAGTACAGACTCAAGACCATACCAATATGATGACAATGTAGTACAGACTCAAGACCATACCAATATGATGACGATGCAGTACAGATACAAGACCAAACCAATATGATGACGATGCAGTACAGACGCAAGACCATACCAAAATGATGATGCAGTACAGACACAAGACCAAACCAATATGATGACAATGCAGTACAGTCACAAGACCATACCAATATGATGACGATGCAGTACAGACTCAAGACCATACCAATATGATGATGATGCAGTACAGACACAAGACCATACCAATATGATGACGATGCAGTACAGACACAAGACCATACCAATATGATGACGATGCAGTACAGACACAAGACCATACCAATATGATGATGATGCAGTACAGACACAAGACCATACCAATATGATGATGATGCAGTACAGATGCAAGACCATACCAATATGATGACGATGCAGTACAGACACAAGACCATACCAATATGATGACGATGCAGTAGAGACTCAAGACCATACCAATATGATGACGATGCAGTACAGACTCAAGACCATACCAATATGATGACGATGCAGTACAGACACAAGACCATACCAATATGATGACGATGCAGTACAGGCACAAGACCATACCAATATGATGACGATGCAGTAGAGACTCAAGACCATACCAATATGATGACGATGCAGTACAGGCACAAGACCATACCAATATGATGACGATGCAGTAGAGACTCAAGACCATACCAATATGATGACGATGCAGTACAGACTCAAGACCATACCAATATGATGACGATGCAGTACAGACTCAAGACAGTACCAATATGATGAGGATGCAGTACAGACACAAGACCATACCAATATGATGATGCAGTACAGACACAAGACCATACCAATATGATGACGATGCAGTACAGACACAAGACCATACCAATATGATGATGATGCAGTACAGACTCAAGACCATACCAATATGATGACGATGTAGTACAGACACAAGACCATACCAATATGATGATGATGCAGTACAGGCACAAGACCATACCAATATGATGACGATGCAGTAGAGACTCAAGACCATACCAATATGATGACGATGCAGTACAGACACAAGACCATACCAATATGATGACGATGCAGTACAGGCACAAGACCATACCAATATGATGACGATGCAGTAGAGACTCAAGACCATACCAATATGATGACGATGCAGTACAGGCACAAGACCATACCAATATGATGACGATGCAGTAGAGACTCAAGACCATACCAATATGATGACGATGCAGTACAGACTCAAGACCATACCAATATGATGACGATGCAGTACAGACTCAAGACAGTACCAATATGATGAGGATGCAGTACAGACACAAGACCATACCAATATGATGATGCAGTACAGACACAAGACCATACCAATATGATGACGATGCAGTACAGACACAAGACCATACCAATATGATGATGATGCAGTACAGACTCAAGACCATACCAATATGATGACGATGTAGTACAGACACAAGACCATACCAATATGATGATGATGCAGTACAGGCACAAGACCATACCAATATGATGACGATGCAGTAGAGACTCAAGACCATACCAATATGATGACGATGTAGTACAGGCACAAGACCATACCAATATGATGACGATGCAGTAGAGACTCAAGATCATACCAATATGATGAAAATGTAGTACTGACTCAAGACCATACCAATATGATGACGATGCAGTACAGGCACAAGACCATACCAATATGATGACGATGCAGTACAGGCACAAGACCATACCAATATGATGACGATGCAGTAGAGACTCAAGACCATACCAATATGATGACGATGTAGTACAGACACAAGACCATACCAATATGATGACAATGCAGTACAGATACAAAACCATACCAATATGATGACGATGCAGTAGAGACTCAAGACCATACCAATATGATGACAATGCAGTACAGACACAAGACCATACCAGTATGATGATAATGCAGTACAGACACAAGACCATGACAATATGATGACGATGCAGTACAGTCACAAGACCATACCAATATGATGACAATGTAGTACAGACTCAAGACCATACCAATATGATGACGATGCAGTACAGATACAAGACCATACCAATATGATGATGATGCAGTACAGACACAAGACCATGACAATATGATGAGAATGCAGTACAGTCACAAGACCATACCAATATGATGACGATGTAGTACAGACTCAAGACCATACCAATATGATGACCATGTAGTACAGTCACAAGACCATACCAATATGATGACAATGTAGTACAGACACAAGACCATACCAATATGATGACGATGCAGTACAGATACAAGACCATACCAGTATGATGATAATGCAGTACAGACACAAGACCATGACAATATGATGACGATGCAGTACAGTCACAAGACCATACCAATATGATGACAATGTAGTACAGACTCAAGACCATACCAATATGATGATGATGCAGTACAGATACAAGACCATACCAATATGATGATGATGCAGTACAGACACAAGACCATGACAATATGATGAGAATGCAGTACAGTCACAAGACCATACCAATATGATGACGATGTCGTACAGACTCAAGACCATACCAATATGATGACGATGTAGTACAGTCACAAGACCATATCAATATGATGACAATGTAGTACAGACACAAGACCATACCAATATGATGACGATGCAGTACAGACGCAAGACCATACCAATATGACAATGTAGTAAAGACACAAGATCATACCAATATGTTGACAATGCAGTACAGACTCAAGACCAAACCAATGTAATACAGACACAAGACCATACCAATATGATGACGATGCAGTACAGACTCAAGACCATACCAATATGATGATGATGCAGTACAGGCACAAGACCATACCAATATGATGACGATGCAGTACAGACACAAAACCATACCAATATGATGACGATGCAGTACAGACACAAGACCATGACAATATGATGACGATGCAGTACAGGCACAAGACCATACCAATATGATGATGATGCCGTACAGACTCAAGACCATACCAATATGATGACGATGTAGTATAGACACAAGACGATACCAATATGATGACAATGTAGTACAGAGACAAGACCATACCAATATGATGACGATGTAATATAGACACAAGACCATGACAATATGATGACGATGTAGTACAGACTCAAAATCATACCAATATGATGACGATGCAGTACAGACACAAGACCACACCAATACAATAGAAAATGCAGTACAGACACAAAACAATACCAATATGACGATGCAGTACAGACTCAAGACCATACCAATATGATGACGATGTAGTACAGAAACAAGACATACCAATATGATAATGATGCAGTACAGACACAAGACCATACCAATATGAAGACAATGCAGTACAGACTCAAGATCATACCAATATGATGAAGATGCAGTACAGACTCAAGACCATACCAATATGATGACGATGCAGTACAGACACAAGACCATACCAATATGATGATGATGCAGTACAGACTCAAGACCATACCAATATGAAGACAATGCAGTACAGACTGAAGACCATACCAATATGATGAAGATGCCGTACAGACTCAAGACCATACCAATATGATGACGATGCAGTACAGACACAAGACAATACCAATATGATAACGATGCAGTACAGACACAAGACCATACCAATATGATGACAATGAAGTACAGACGCAAGACCATACCAATATGATGATGCAGTACAGACACAAGACCATACCAATATGATGACGATGCAGTACAGACTCAAGACCAAACCAATGTAATACAGACACATGACAGTACCAATATGATGACGATGCAGTACAGACACAAGACCATACCAATATGATGACAATGTAGTACAGACTCAAGACCATACCAATATGATGACGATGCAGTACAGACTCAAGACCATACCAATATGATGACGATGCAGTACAGACGCAAGACCATACCAATATGATGATGCAGTACAGACACAAGACCATACCAATATGATGACAATGCAGTACAGACTCAAGACCATACCAATATGATGACAATGTAGTACAGATACAAGACCATACCAATATGATGAAGATGCAGTAGACTCAAGACCATACCAATATGATGACAATGCAGTACAGACACAAGACCATACCAATATGATGATGATGCAGTACAAACACAAGACCATACCAATATGATGATGATGCAGTACAGGCACAAGACCATACCAATATGATGACGATGCAGTAGAGACTCAAGACCATACCAATATGATGACAATGTAGTACAGTCTCAAGATTATACCAATATGATGACGATGCAGTACAGGCACAAGACCATACCAATATGATGACGATGCAGTACAGACTCAAGACCATACCAATATGATGATAATGTAGTACAGACACAAGACCATACCAATATGATGACGATGCAGTACAGACACAAGACCATACCAATATGATGATGATGCAGTACAGACACAAGACCATACCAATATGATGACGATGTAGTACAGACTCAAGACCATACCAATATGATGACGATGTAGTACAGACACAAGACCATACCAATATGATGATGATGCAGTACAGACACAAGATCATACCAATATGATGACGATGTAATACAGACACAAGACCATACCAATATGATGACGATGCAGTACAGACTCAAGACCATACCAATATGATGACGATGAAGTACAGACGCAAGACCATACCAATATGATGATGCAGTACAGACACAAGACCATACCAATATGATGACGATGCAGTACAGACTCAAGACCAAACCAATGTAATACAGACACATGACAGTACCAATATGATGACGATGCAGTACAGGCACAAGACCATACCAATATGATGAAGATGCAGTACAGACTCAACACCATACCAATATGATGACGATGCAGTACAGGCACAAGACCATACCAATATGATGACGATGCAGTAGAGACTCAAGACCATACCAATATGATAGCGATGCAGTACAGACACAAGACCATACCAATATGATGACAATGTAGTACAGTCTCAAGATTATATCAATATGATGACGATGAAGTACAGTCACAAGACCATACTAATATGATGACGATGCAGTACAGACTCAAGACCATACCAATATGATGACGATGAAGTACAGACGCAAGACCATACCAATATGATGATGCAGTACAGACACAAGACCATACCGATATGATGACGATGCAGTACAGACTCAAGACCAAACCAATGTAATACAGACACATGACAGTACCAATATGATGACGATGCAGTTTAGGCACAAGACCATACCAATATGATGACGATGTAGTACAGACTCAAAACCATACCAATATGATGACAATGTAGTACAGACTCAAGACCATACCAATATGATGACAATGTAGTACAGACTCAAGACCATACCAATATGATGACGATGCAGTACAGATACAAGACCAAACCAATATGATGACGATGCAGTACAGACGCAAGACCATACCAAAATGATGATGCAGTACAGACACAAGACCAAACCAATATGATGACAATGCAGTACAGTCACAAGACCATACCAATATGATGACGATGCAGTACAGACTCAAGACCATACCAATATGATGATGATGCAGTACAGACACAAGACCATACCAATATGATGACGATGCAGTACAGACACAAGACCATACCAATATGATGACGATGCAGTACAGACACAAGACCATACCAATATGATGATGATGCAGTACAGACACAAGACCATACCAATATGATGATGATGCAGTACAGATGCAAGACCATACCAATATGATGACGATGCAGTACAGACACAAGACCATACCAATATGATGACGATGCAGTAGAGCCTCAAGACCATACCAATATGATGACGATGCAGTACAGACTCAAGACCATACCAATATGATGACGATGCAGTACAGACACAAGACCATACCAATATGATGACGATGCAGTACAGGCACAAGACCATACCAATATGATGACGATGCAGTAGAGACTCAAGACCATACCAATATGATGACGATGCAGTACAGGCACAAGACCATACCAATATGATGACGATGCAGTAGAGACTCAAGACCATACCAATATGATGACGATGCAGTACAGACTCAAGACCATACCAATATGATGACGATGCAGTACAGACTCAAGACAGTACCAATATGATGAGGATGCAGTACAGACACAAGACCATACCAATATGATGATGCAGTACAGACACAAGACCATACCAATATGATGACGATGCAGTACAGACACAAGACCATACCAATATGATGATGATGCAGTACAGACTCAAGACCATACCAATATGATGACGATGTAGTACAGACACAAGACCATACCAATATGATGATGATGCAGTACAGGCACAAGACCATACCAATATGATGACGATGCAGTAGAGACTCAAGACCATACCAATATGATGACGATGCAGTACAGACACAAGACCATACCAATATGATGACGATGCAGTACAGGCACAAGACCATACCAATATGATGACGATGCAGTAGAGACTCAAGACCATACCAATATGATGACGATGCAGTACAGGCACAAGACCATACCAATATGATGACGATGCAGTAGAGACTCAAGACCATACCAATATGATGACGATGCAGTAGAGACTCAAGACCATACCAATATGATGACGATGCAGTACAGACTCAAGACAGTACCAATATGATGAGGATGCAGTACAGACACAAGACCATACCAATATGATGATGCAGTACAGACACAAGACCATACCAATATGATGACGATGCAGTACAGACACAAGACCATACCAATATGATGATGATGCAGTACAGACTCAAGACCATACCAATATGATGACGATGTAGTACAGACACAAGACCATACCAATATGATGATGATGCAGTACAGGCACAAGACCATACCAATATGATGACGATGCAGTAGAGACTCAAGACCATACCAATATGATGACGATGTAGTACAGGCACAAGACCATACCAATATGATGACGATGCAGTAGAGACTCAAGATCATACCAATATGATGAAAATGTAGTACTGACTCAAGACCATACCAATATGATGACGATGCAGTACAGGCACAAGACCATACCAATATGATGACGATGCAGTACAGGCACAAGACCATACCAATATGATGACGATGCAGTAGAGACTCAAGACCATACCAATATGATGACGATGTAGTACAGACACAAGACCATACCAATATGATGACAATGCAGTACAGATACAAAACCATACCAATATGATGACGATGCAGTAGAGACTCAAGACCATACCAATATGATGACGATGCAGTACAGACACAAGACCATACCAGTATGATGATAATGCAGTACAGACACAAGACCATGACAATATGATGACGATGCAGTACAGTCACAAGACCATACCAATATGATGACAATGTAGTACAGACTCAAGACCATACCAATATGATGACGATGCAGTACAGATACAAGACCATACCAATATGATGATGATGCAGTACAGACACAAGACCATGACAATATGATGAGAATGCAGTACAGTCACAAGACCATACCAATATGATGACGATGTAGTACAGACTCAAGACCATACCAATATGATGACCATGTAGTACAGTCACAAGACCATACCAATATGATGACAATGTAGTACAGACACAAGACCATACCAATATGATGACGATGCAGTACAGATACAAGACCATACCAGTATGATGATAATGCAGTACAGACACAAGACCATGACAATATGATGACGATGCAGTACAGTCACAAGACCATACCAATATGATGACAATGTAGTACAGACTCAAGACCATACCAATATGATGATGATGCAGTACAGATACAAGACCATACCAATATGATGATGATGCAGTACAGACACAAGACCATGACAATATGATGAGAATGCAGTACAGTCACAAGACCATACCAATATGATGACGATGTCGTACAGACTCAAGACCATACCAATATGATGACGATGTAGTACAGTCACAAGACCATATCAATATGATGACAATGTAGTACAGACACAAGACCATACCAATATGATGACGATGCAGTACAGACGCAAGACCATACCAATATGACAATGTAGTAAAGACACAAGATCATACCAATATGTTGACAATGCAGTACAGACTCAAGACCAAACCAATGTAATACAGACACAAGACCATACCAATATGATGACGATGCAGTACAGACTCAAGACCATACCAATATGATGATGATGCAGTACAGGCACAAGACCATACCAATATGATGACGATGCAGTACAGACACAAAACCATACCAATATGATGACGATGCAGTACAGACACAAGACCATGACAATATGATGACGATGCAGTACAGGCACAAGACCATACCAATATGATGATGATGCCGTACAGACTCAAGACCATACCAATATGATGACGATGTAGTATAGACACAAGACGATACCAATATGATGACAATGTAGTACAGAGACAAGACCATACCAATATGATGACGATGTAATATAGACACAAGACCATGACAATATGATGACGATGTAGTACAGACTCAAAATCATACCAATATGATGACGATGCAGTACAGACACAAGACCACACCAATATGATGACGATGTAGTACAGACACAAGACCATACCAATATGATGACGATGCAGTAGACTCAAGACCATACCAATATGATGACAATGTAGTACAGACTCAAGACCATACCAATATGATGACGATGTAGTACAGAAACAAGACATACCAATATGATAATGATGCAGTACAGACACAAGACCATACCAATATGAAGACAATGCAGTACAGACTCAAGATCATACCAATATGATGAAGATGCAGTACAGACTCAAGACCATACCAATATGATGACGATGCAGTACAGACACAAGACCATACCAATATGATGATGATGCAGTACAGACTCAAGACCATACCAATATGAAGACAATGCAGTACAGACTGAAGACCATACCAATATGATGAAGATGCCGTACAGACTCAAGACCATACCAATATGATGACGATGCAGTACAGACACAAGACAATACCAATATGATAACGATGCAGTACAGACACAAGACCATACCAATATGATGACAATGAAGTACAGACGCAAGACCATACCAATATGATGATGCAGTACAGACACAAGACCATACCAATATGATGACGATGCAGTACAGACTCAAGACCAAACCAATGTAATACAGACACATGACAGTACCAATATGATGACGATGCAGTACAGACACAAGACCATACCAATATGATGACAATGTAGTACAGACTCAAGACCATACCAATATGATGACGATGCAGTACAGACTCAAGACCATACCAATATGATGACGATGCAGTACAGACGCAAGACCATACCAATATGATGATGCAGTACAGACACAAGACCATACCAATATGATGACAATGCAGTACAGACTCAAGACCATACCAATATGATGACAATGTAGTACAGATACAAGACCATACCAATATGATGAAGATGCAGTAGACTCAAGACCATACCAATATGATGACAATGCAGTACAGACACAAGACCATACCAATATGATGATGATGCAGTACAAACACAAGACCATACCAATATGATGATGATGCAGTACAGGCACAAGACCATACCAATATGATGACGATGCAGTAGAGACTCAAGACCATACCAATATGATGACAATGTAGTACAGTCTCAAGATTATACCAATATGATGACGATGCAGTACAGGCACAAGACCATACCAATATGATGACGATGCAGTACAGACTCAAGACCATACCAATATGATGATAATGTAGTACAGACACAAGACCATACCAATATGATGACGATGCAGTACAGACACAAGACCATACCAATATGATGATGATGCAGTACAGACACAAGACCATACCAATATGATGACGATGTAGTACAGACTCAAGACCATACCAATATGATGACGATGTAGTACAGACACAAGACCATACCAATATGATGATGATGCAGTACAGACACAAGATCATACCAATATGATGACGATGTAATACAGACACAAGACCATACCAATATGATGACGATGCAGTACAGACTCAAGACCATACCAATATGATGACGATGAAGTACAGACGCAAGACCATACCAATATGATGATGCAGTACAGACACAAGACCATACCAATATGATGACGATGCAGTACAGACTCAAGACCAAACCAATGTAATACAGACACATGACAGTACCAATATGATGACGATGCAGTACAGGCACAAGACCATACCAATATGATGAAGATGCAGTACAGACTCAACACCATACCAATATGATGACGATGCAGTACAGGCACAAGACCATACCAATATGATGACGATGCAGTAGAGACTCAAGACCATACCAATATGATAACGATGCAGTACAGACACAAGACCATACCAATATGATGACAATGTAGTACAGTCTCAAGATTATATCAATATGATGACGATGAAGTACAGTCACAAGACCATACTAATATGATGACGATGCAGTACAGACTCAAGACCATACCAATATGATGACGATGAAGTACAGACGCAAGACCATACCAATATGATGATGCAGTACAGACACAAGACCATACCGATATGATGACGATGCAGTACAGACTCAAGACCAAACCAATGTAATACAGACACATGACAGTACCAATATGATGACGATGCAGTTTAGGCACAAGACCATACCAATATGATGACGATGTAGTACAGACTCAAAACCATACCAATATGATGACAATGTAGTACAGACTCAAGACCATACCAATATGATGACAATGTAGTACAGACTCAAGACCATACCAATATGATGACGATGCAGTACAGATACAAGACCAAACCAATATGATGACGATGCAGTACAGACGCAAGACCATACCAAAATGATGATGCAGTACAGACACAAGACCAAACCAATATGATGACAATGCAGTACAGTCACAAGACCATACCAATATGATGACGATGCAGTACAGACTCAAGACCATACCAATATGATGATGATGCAGTACAGACACAAGACCATACCAATATGATGATGATGCAGTACAGACACAAGACCATACCAATATGATGACGATGCAGTACAGATGCAAGACCATACCAATATGATGACGATGCAGTACAGACACAAGACCATACCAATATGATGACGATGCAGTAGAGACTCAAGACCATACCAATATGATGACGATGCAGTACAGACTCAAGACCATACCAATATGATGACGATGCAGTACAGACACAAGACCATACCAATATGATGACGATGCAGTACAGGCACAAGACCATACCAATATGATGACGATGCAGTAGAGACTCAAGACCATACCAATATGATGACGATGCAGTACAGGCACAAGACCATACCAATATGATGACGATGCAGTAGAGACTCAAGACCATACCAATATGATGACGATGCAGTACAGACTCAAGACCATACCAATATGATGACGATGCAGTACAGACTCAAGACAGTACCAATATGATGAGGATGCAGTACAGACACAAGACCATACCAATATGATGATGCAGTACAGACACAAGACCATACCAATATGATGACGATGCAGTACAGACACAAGACCATACCAATATGATGATGATGCAGTACAGACTCAAGACCATACCAATATGATGACGATGTAGTACAGACACAAGACCATACCAATATGATGATGATGCAGTACAGGCACAAGACCATACCAATATGATGACGATGCAGTAGAGACTCAAGACCATACCAATATGATGACGATGCAGTACAGACACAAGACCATACCAATATGATGACGATGCAGTACAGGCACAAGACCATACCAATATGATGACGATGCAGTAGAGACTCAAGACCATACCAATATGATGACGATGCAGTACAGGCACAAGACCATACCAATATGATGACGATGCAGTAGAGACTCAAGACCATACCAATATGATGACGATGCAGTACAGACTCAAGACCATACCAATATGATGACGATGCAGTACAGACTCAAGACAGTACCAATATGATGAGGATGCAGTACAGACACAAGACCATACCAATATGATGATGCAGTACAGACACAAGACCATACCAATATGATGACGATGCAGTACAGACACAAGACCATACCAATATGATGATGATGCAGTACAGACTCAAGACCATACCAATATGATGACGATGTAGTACAGACACAAGACCATACCAATATGATGATGATGCAGTACAGGCACAAGACCATACCAATATGATGACGATGCAGTAGAGACTCAAGACCATACCAATATGATGACGATGTAGTACAGGCACAAGACCATACCAATATGATGACGATGCAGTAGAGACTCAAGATCATACCAATATGATGAAAATGTAGTACTGACTCAAGACCATACCAATATGATGACGATGCAGTACAGGCACAAGACCATACCAATATGATGACGATGCAGTACAGGCACAAGACCATACCAATATGATGACGATGCAGTAGAGACTCAAGACCATACCAATATGATGACGATGTAGTACAGACACAAGACCATACCAATATGATGACAATGCAGTACAGATACAAAACCATACCAATATGATGACGATGCAGTAGAGACTCAAGACCATACCAATATGATGACAATGCAGTACAGACACAAGACCATACCAGTATGATGATAATGCAGTACAGACACAAGACCATGACAATATGATGACGATGCAGTACAGTCACAAGACCATACCAATATGATGACAATGTAGTACAGACTCAAGACCATACCAATATGATGACGATGCAGTACAGATACAAGACCATACCAATATGATGATGATGCAGTACAGACACAAGACCATGACAATATGATGAGAATGCAGTACAGTCACAAGACCATACCAATATGATGACGATGTAGTACAGACTCAAGACCATACCAATATGATGACCATGTAGTACAGTCACAAGACCATACCAATATGATGACAATGTAGTACAGACACAAGACCATACCAATATGATGACGATGCAGTACAGATACAAGACCATACCAGTATGATGATAATGCAGTACAGACACAAGACCATGACAATATGATGACGATGCAGTACAGTCACAAGACCATACCAATATGATGACAATGTAGTACAGACTCAAGACCATACCAATATGATGATGATGCAGTACAGATACAAGACCATACCAATATGATGATGATGCAGTACAGACACAAGACCATGACAATATGATGAGAATGCAGTACAGTCACAAGACCATACCAATATGATGACGATGTCGTACAGACTCAAGACCATACCAATATGATGACGATGTAGTACAGTCACAAGACCATATCAATATGATGACAATGTAGTACAGACACAAGACCATACCAATATGATGACGATGCAGTACAGACGCAAGACCATACCAATATGACAATGTAGTAAAGACACAAGATCATACCAATATGTTGACAATGCAGTACAGACTCAAGACCAAACCAATGTAATACAGACACAAGACCATACCAATATGATGACGATGCAGTACAGACTCAAGACCATACCAATATGATGATGATGCAGTACAGGCACAAGACCATACCAATATGATGACGATGCAGTACAGACACAAAACCATACCAATATGATGACGATGCAGTACAGACACAAGACCATGACAATATGATGACGATGCAGTACAGGCACAAGACCATACCAATATGATGATGATGCCGTACAGACTCAAGACCATACCAATATGATGACGATGTAGTATAGACACAAGACGATACCAATATGATGACAATGTAGTACAGAGACAAGACCATACCAATATGATGACGATGTAATATAGACACAAGACCATGACAATATGATGACGATGTAGTACAGACTCAAAATCATACCAATATGATGACGATGCAGTACAGACACAAGACCACACCAATACAATAGAAAATGCAGTACAGACACAAAACAATACCAATATGACGATGCAGTACAGACTCAAGACCATACCAATATGATGACGATGTAGTACAGAAACAAGACATACCAATATGATAATGATGCAGTACAGACACAAGACCATACCAATATGAAGACAATGCAGTACAGACTCAAGATCATACCAATATGATGAAGATGCAGTACAGACTCAAGACCATACCAATATGATGACGATGCAGTACAGACACAAGACCATACCAATATGATGATGATGCAGTACAGACTCAAGACCATACCAATATGAAGACAATGCAGTACAGACTGAAGACCATACCAATATGATGAAGATGCCGTACAGACTCAAGACCATACCAATATGATGACGATGCAGTACAGACACAAGACAATACCAATATGATAACGATGCAGTACAGACACAAGACCATACCAATATGATGACAATGAAGTACAGACGCAAGACCATACCAATATGATGATGCAGTACAGACACAAGACCATACCAATATGATGACGATGCAGTACAGACTCAAGACCAAACCAATGTAATACAGACACATGACAGTACCAATATGATGACGATGCAGTACAGACACAAGACCATACCAATATGATGACAATGTAGTACAGACTCAAGACCATACCAATATGATGACGATGCAGTACAGACTCAAGACCATACCAATATGATGACGATGCAGTACAGACGCAAGACCATACCAATATGATGATGCAGTACAGACACAAGACCATACCAATATGATGACAATGCAGTACAGACTCAAGACCATACCAATATGATGACAATGTAGTACAGATACAAGACCATACCAATATGATGAAGATGCAGTAGACTCAAGACCATACCAATATGATGACAATGCAGTACAGACACAAGACCATACCAATATGATGATGATGCAGTACAAACACAAGACCATACCAATATGATGATGATGCAGTACAGGCACAAGACCATACCAATATGATGACGATGCAGTAGAGACTCAAGACCATACCAATATGATGACAATGTAGTACAGTCTCAAGATTATACCAATATGATGACGATGCAGTACAGGCACAAGACCATACCAATATGATGACGATGCAGTACAGACTCAAGACCATACCAATATGATGATAATGTAGTACAGACACAAGACCATACCAATATGATGACGATGCAGTACAGACACAAGACCATACCAATATGATGATGATGCAGTACAGACACAAGACCATACCAATATGATGACGATGTAGTACAGACTCAAGACCATACCAATATGATGACGATGTAGTACAGACACAAGACCATACCAATATGATGATGATGCAGTACAGACACAAGATCATACCAATATGATGACGATGTAATACAGACACAAGACCATACCAATATGATGACGATGCAGTACAGACTCAAGACCATACCAATATGATGACGATGAAGTACAGACGCAAGACCATACCAATATGATGATGCAGTACAGACACAAGACCATACCAATATGATGACGATGCAGTACAGACTCAAGACCAAACCAATGTAATACAGACACATGACAGTACCAATATGATGACGATGCAGTACAGGCACAAGACCATACCAATATGATGAAGATGCAGTACAGACTCAACACCATACCAATATGATGACGATGCAGTACAGGCACAAGACCATACCAATATGATGACGATGCAGTAGAGACTCAAGACCATACCAATATGATAGCGATGCAGTACAGACACAAGACCATACCAATATGATGACAATGTAGTACAGTCTCAAGATTATATCAATATGATGACGATGAAGTACAGTCACAAGACCATACTAATATGATGACGATGCAGTACAGACTCAAGACCATACCAATATGATGACGATGAAGTACAGACGCAAGACCATACCAATATGATGATGCAGTACAGACACAAGACCATACCGATATGATGACGATGCAGTACAGACTCAAGACCAAACCAATGTAATACAGACACATGACAGTACCAATATGATGACGATGCAGTTTAGGCACAAGACCATACCAATATGATGACGATGTAGTACAGACTCAAAACCATACCAATATGATGACAATGTAGTACAGACTCAAGACCATACCAATATGATGACAATGTAGTACAGACTCAAGACCATACCAATATGATGACGATGCAGTACAGATACAAGACCAAACCAATATGATGACGATGCAGTACAGACGCAAGACCATACCAAAATGATGATGCAGTACAGACACAAGACCAAACCAATATGATGACAATGCAGTACAGTCACAAGACCATACCAATATGATGACGATGCAGTACAGACTCAAGACCATACCAATATGATGATGATGCAGTACAGACACAAGACCATACCAATATGATGACGATGCAGTACAGACACAAGACCATACCAATATGATGACGATGCAGTACAGACACAAGACCATACCAATATGATGATGATGCAGTACAGACACAAGACCATACCAATATGATGATGATGCAGTACAGATGCAAGACCATACCAATATGATGACGATGCAGTACAGACACAAGACCATACCAATATGATGACGATGCAGTAGAGCCTCAAGACCATACCAATATGATGACGATGCAGTACAGACTCAAGACCATACCAATATGATGACGATGCAGTACAGACACAAGACCATACCAATATGATGACGATGCAGTACAGGCACAAGACCATACCAATATGATGACGATGCAGTAGAGACTCAAGACCATACCAATATGATGACGATGCAGTACAGGCACAAGACCATACCAATATGATGACGATGCAGTAGAGACTCAAGACCATACCAATATGATGACGATGCAGTACAGACTCAAGACCATACCAATATGATGACGATGCAGTACAGACTCAAGACAGTACCAATATGATGAGGATGCAGTACAGACACAAGACCATACCAATATGATGATGCAGTACAGACACAAGACCATACCAATATGATGACGATGCAGTACAGACACAAGACCATACCAATATGATGATGATGCAGTACAGACTCAAGACCATACCAATATGATGACGATGTAGTACAGACACAAGACCATACCAATATGATGATGATGCAGTACAGGCACAAGACCATACCAATATGATGACGATGCAGTAGAGACTCAAGACCATACCAATATGATGACGATGCAGTACAGACACAAGACCATACCAATATGATGACGATGCAGTACAGGCACAAGACCATACCAATATGATGACGATGCAGTAGAGACTCAAGACCATACCAATATGATGACGATGCAGTACAGGCACAAGACCATACCAATATGATGACGATGCAGTAGAGACTCAAGACCATACCAATATGATGACGATGCAGTAGAGACTCAAGACCATACCAATATGATGACGATGCAGTACAGACTCAAGACAGTACCAATATGATGAGGATGCAGTACAGACACAAGACCATACCAATATGATGATGCAGTACAGACACAAGACCATACCAATATGATGACGATGCAGTACAGACACAAGACCATACCAATATGATGATGATGCAGTACAGACTCAAGACCATACCAATATGATGACGATGTAGTACAGACACAAGACCATACCAATATGATGATGATGCAGTACAGGCACAAGACCATACCAATATGATGACGATGCAGTAGAGACTCAAGACCATACCAATATGATGACGATGTAGTACAGGCACAAGACCATACCAATATGATGACGATGCAGTAGAGACTCAAGATCATACCAATATGATGAAAATGTAGTACTGACTCAAGACCATACCAATATGATGACGATGCAGTACAGGCACAAGACCATACCAATATGATGACGATGCAGTACAGGCACAAGACCATACCAATATGATGACGATGCAGTAGAGACTCAAGACCATACCAATATGATGACGATGTAGTACAGACACAAGACCATACCAATATGATGACAATGCAGTACAGATACAAAACCATACCAATATGATGACGATGCAGTAGAGACTCAAGACCATACCAATATGATGACGATGCAGTACAGACACAAGACCATACCAGTATGATGATAATGCAGTACAGACACAAGACCATGACAATATGATGACGATGCAGTACAGTCACAAGACCATACCAATATGATGACAATGTAGTACAGACTCAAGACCATACCAATATGATGACGATGCAGTACAGATACAAGACCATACCAATATGATGATGATGCAGTACAGACACAAGACCATGACAATATGATGAGAATGCAGTACAGTCACAAGACCATACCAATATGATGACGATGTAGTACAGACTCAAGACCATACCAATATGATGACCATGTAGTACAGTCACAAGACCATACCAATATGATGACAATGTAGTACAGACACAAGACCATACCAATATGATGACGATGCAGTACAGATACAAGACCATACCAGTATGATGATAATGCAGTACAGACACAAGACCATGACAATATGATGACGATGCAGTACAGTCACAAGACCATACCAATATGATGACAATGTAGTACAGACTCAAGACCATACCAATATGATGATGATGCAGTACAGATACAAGACCATACCAATATGATGATGATGCAGTACAGACACAAGACCATGACAATATGATGAGAATGCAGTACAGTCACAAGACCATACCAATATGATGACGATGTCGTACAGACTCAAGACCATACCAATATGATGACGATGTAGTACAGTCACAAGACCATATCAATATGATGACAATGTAGTACAGACACAAGACCATACCAATATGATGACGATGCAGTACAGACGCAAGACCATACCAATATGACAATGTAGTAAAGACACAAGATCATACCAATATGTTGACAATGCAGTACAGACTCAAGACCAAACCAATGTAATACAGACACAAGACCATACCAATATGATGACGATGCAGTACAGACTCAAGACCATACCAATATGATGATGATGCAGTACAGGCACAAGACCATACCAATATGATGACGATGCAGTACAGACACAAAACCATACCAATATGATGACGATGCAGTACAGACACAAGACCATGACAATATGATGACGATGCAGTACAGGCACAAGACCATACCAATATGATGATGATGCCGTACAGACTCAAGACCATACCAATATGATGACGATGTAGTATAGACACAAGACGATACCAATATGATGACAATGTAGTACAGAGACAAGACCATACCAATATGATGACGATGTAATATAGACACAAGACCATGACAATATGATGACGATGTAGTACAGACTCAAAATCATACCAATATGATGACGATGCAGTACAGACACAAGACCACACCAATATGATGACGATGTAGTACAGACACAAGACCATACCAATATGATGACGATGCAGTAGACTCAAGACCATACCAATATGATGACAATGTAGTACAGACACAAGACCATACCAATATGATGACGATGCAGTAGACTCAAGACCATACCAATATGATGACGATGTAGTACAGACACAAGACCATACCAATATGACGACGATGCAGTAGACTCAAGACCATACCAATATGATGACGATGTAGTACAGACACAAGACCATACCAATATGATAACGATGCAGTAGACTCAAGACCATACCAATATGATGAAGATGCAGTAGACTTCAAGACCATACCAATATGATGACGATGTAGTACAGTCACAAGACCATACCAATATGATGACGATGTAGTACAGACACAAGACCATACCAATATGATGAAAATGTAGTACAGACACAAGACCATACCAATATGATGACGATGCAGTAGACTCAAGACCATACCAATATGATGAAGATGCAGTAGACTCAAGACTATACCAATATGATGACGATGCAGTACAGACACAAGACCATACCAATATGATGACAATGTAGTACAGACACAAGACCATACCAATATGATGATGATGCAGTACAGACACAAGACCATACCAATATGATGACAATGTAGTACAGACTCAAGACCAAACCAATATGATGACGATGTAGTACAGACACAAGACCATACCAATATGATGACGATGCAGTACAGACTCAAGACCATACCAATATGATGACAATGTAGTAGAGACTCAAAACCATACCAATATGATGACGATGTAGTACAGACACAAGACCATACCAATATTATGATGATGCAGGATAGACACAAGACCATACCAATATGATGACGATGTAGTAACAGACACAAGACCATACCAATATCATGACGTAATACAGACAGCATGACGTAATACAGACACAAGACCATACCAATATGATGACGATGCAGTACAGACACCAGACCATACCAATATGATGACGATGCAGTACAGACACAAAACCTTAGTATACGTATAGAAACTAAAATTCCTCTTCTTTGACCCATGTCATTAAATCCTTCATAATACTCACTTTTTAGTAATAATCCTTGTCAGAACAGAACACCTATGTATACTTCTATTAATGACCTTATTTTTAAATTGCTGATGCATGTATGGAAAGAGGCATCACCCCAAGGCAAGAACAATGGCTGGAAACCTTCTAACAAGGAGTATATCACAGGAAACTGATTAATGCTTGGGAAGAAATGCGGTTAGGTCATGACATCACTGGAGAATTTTGAGAGACAGTGACAAATGTGTCAGAAATTCAAAATTGAGAGAAGGATAAATAATTTTTTTAAAAAAAAATAAAAACTGTAATCAGCTGTAAAGATATGTTAAATAATAATGTTAATAATAATACATACTATTTGTTATTAATAGCATTACAGTTTTTTAAAAAAAAGTTATTTATTGTACTCTTATATCTCAAATTTCCGACATGTCTCTCTCTCTGCCAGATTATGAGAAGTAGGTCTGTGTTTCACTGCATGGGCATTCAGTGAAAAGGTCAGGAGAAGTAGAACAGTTTAATTGTAAGGGCTCTCAAACAAATAATTTTTATCCAAACTATTGGAAATTGTAGAATTACCTATCCCACATTAATGCATGTAAATGATAACTATCTTCTCATACCTGAATTTATTACACTGATAATAAGCACCTAAATCAAGATGAAGAATTAGTTAATGTATTTCCTATGAATGTATCTGACATGTGTGTGTCAAAAGAAAATCATGCTGATTGCAAGCACTTAAATACTTTCTTACATATAGCTTTGACTTGGCAAACTTTCTATGACATGCATGAAAGAAAAAGCATTCATCCACTCAAGAAATGCATGTACCTCTCAATTGTGTTCTGTAATAATCCTCATGTTCCTTCGAGCAGAAAACCCTGAAAAATGCATGTAAAACATTCAAATGATTTTAAATTAAAAAATTACTAGCTTTTTTTAAAATATGGCCACATCTTTTCAATGTCTGAAAACTTTTTTGTATAAACACATGTACATGTTTTGATGTAGCGAAAAATGTGCAAGATTTGCATATTCAGTTGGCTTAATTAGATAAACATGATTAATACAAATGAAGCATGATCCACAACCAACATTAAGCTTGCAGTCTGAATATATCTTCTTTACAATACTTACAGTATACATGAAAAGATACGAACATACATTATTTCAACATTATTTCTAGGTTAATCTCAGCTAATTTTCCTAGTCTGACATTTTCCATAAACTGAGACGTTTTTGCATCTGCAGCTACATCTGTAGTTGACATAAATATTGGTAAAGATACGTTTCCAACTTGTTTGGAATTAAAAGATAATAGCAAGCACTTTGATCTTCAAGGTACTCTAACCAAAATCCACAGTACAGTGTTCTTTCTTCAGCAGAATGGAACACATGTAAAAAGTTTCATAAAATAAAGAGGATTCCTAGGTGGTCGAATGGTCTAAAGCACTCACATTATGTATCACTGCCATATGATTCGAGTCAAT
This sequence comes from Potamilus streckersoni, assembly GCA_016746295.1. Lineage (NCBI taxonomy): Eukaryota > Metazoa > Mollusca > Bivalvia > Unionida > Unionidae > Potamilus > Potamilus streckersoni. Next base: position 4,155,009 of record JAEAOA010001694.1, read on the forward strand.
GTGGACATGTGGGAAAGCTTGCTAGTAGCTTCACATGTGTAAGTGGTTCTTACCAGGGTCTTCCCAGGTTTTTCCACGTTTTACTGGCTGCCATGTATAGCCTGTGTGCTGCAAAAAGGTGTTAAACCCACAACATAATCATCAAAAAGCACTCTTATAGTGGAATAATTATCTGGAAGTAAAAAGCAATGGCCATTTCTACTTTTGAAGACCATCACCTCAAGATATTGACCCCAAAATAACTAAAGGTCTTTCTTGGGCAAAGTGTATCAAATATATTAAACTGCATTTAAATGTGCTAGATAAAACTGAATGTGAAATGCAAAGGCAAAATTTAGTTTTTGCCAAAAAAACATGCCCTTCGAGATAATGGATAGCCAACTCTAAGAACAAATGCACTTAATTTTGTTGAATTTTGTTAACTATAATTCTGTTCAAGTAATTATCTATATAAAAAATCTAAATGCCAAATGTTCATTTAGCAACAGTGGCCTAGCCCTTGAAACTACTAACATCAAAATCAATCAGCTTATTTTTGAGGGTACACAATTACTAGAATTTATTCACATATGTTCACTAGCACTTAAGTTATCATCCAGAAATTACACAGGTGATTTACGAATGCCAGAAATTTAAAATATGTAAGTGCAGCCATACCCCTTAAAAGCAAAGAAATTTTATATGAAATTAGACCTCCCATTCCAGTATAAATTTAAAGCACAATACATGATTTACTGTTACCCACATTTGTATATGATGTAAAAAACTTGAGGTTGACTTGGACAGCTTGTTGGGCTTACACTACTGGGCCAAAAGCATATCTATATGCACCTTGGAATGACAATATTTGAAATTTAAATGACAAGAACGTGGAAAGAGATCACTAGAAGGCTGCATTCAAGACAATTTACAAAATGGTCTAATTATAAAGGTCCTTGATACAGCAATATCCCTATTATCACTGACTTTGATTTTCTTGACTGAGATATCACTCTTAGTAAGAGAATGAGAAATTCTTTTAACAGTCCATACATTCCAACCCCGGGCAAGGAAAAAGCATAATCCAAGTGAGAAAAAAAGAGTAATCTGAGCAGAAAAAGCATAATACACATATAACATAATAAAATTCAATAAGCATATGTACAAAACACATGTGTATTTTCTGCAATTTTGGTGCCAGGAAGTATCCGTTTGAACAAAGGACCAAAGTTGTATTATACCACTAGTTGTAGTCAGTATTCTATTAAGAGCTTGGTAAATAACGCCCCTGCATTTATAAAATTTGTTTCCACAATTTAGTTCTGCTGTAAAAAAAGATGTTACCTTAGCATTGGAGTTAGCAAAGCGAGCTAATTCAAGGCGTCTTATTATTACACTATGACCAATATTAAAATCCTTTTCACATAGCCTGCAATGGGCATGAAGCTACCCTAGAATGGCACTGTATTGTGTTATCCATGTATTTATCTCAGTGTCATTTTTTTCCGTTTTTTTCTCTTTCTAATCCATTTGTGAAATCTTTTGAGAAATATTTATGCTGGTACATATGTACACATCGACTAGAATAAATAGAACGGTTCTGTACCTCATTATTTTTAACGAAGAATATGTGAGGAAAGAGAAACCAGTTTGTTATGTCCTAAGTCAGACAGCTGCCATAAATAGAAACAGAGGTCTTCTTGGAAATAGGGCAGCTGCTATAAATAGAACATAACACTAAGGAAAGTCACAGCTAGTCTACAGACAAGTGTACTTTTATGTCATTGTTACTCAGAAGCTGTCTTTTCTAGAATATGTTTTGTGTGATTAGTGGAATGTTAATAAAAATGAGAATACAAATTACTAATTTTTTTTAGGAGGGAGTATACCGAAAAAGTGTAATCCAAGTACATTTACGCATAAATCGTAATTTAGTGAGAAAAAAATTGTAATGATTACACCAAAAGCGTAATGGTTGGCATGTATGACTGTCTCAACAATCCACATCAAGATGGTAGATGACAAATTAAAAAAAGTATCTTTTAAAAGTCAAAAATGTAGGTCACAGTCTATCTTTGTATTGTAAGGGTGTTTCTTTTCTCTTTTGTTGATATGACTTTTTTTCCCTTTTGATTTTGATAGAGCTATAAGGCTCTAACTGAACAAAGGTGTCTATCTTAATCATCCCAATCACAAACATGACTGAGACGGGATATCAATAATAGCAGGAACTACCAAAAGTAGCTGATTCTTGGCCATAAAGCAAAGTTAGCATGGAAGTTGTGGTGAAACAATTCATTGATATATCGATGCATTGATACTTCTGCTGTACCAATATACATATTAATATAAGTGGTGGAAAATTGACACAAACAGTTACTTATTGTATGCAAGTTACTTTAACCTTCAGCAGTTGTCAATAATTGTATTCATAAAGATATTTAGATAACAAGTAAAAACCACACGAGGTTCCACCCCAGTGCTAATGAGCAAGAAACAGTTCTGCAATATGAGGGCAGAAACCTGTATCAGTGGAATGCTCTATAACCCACATTGCAGGTACTGAACAACCTTTTCCAAGAGTAGAAATTCTGCAACTGCAATACAATGGAGTCAAATATGATGAATGTGTTTCCTGTTGCAAATATAACAGAAAATTAAAAATCTTTTGCCATCTAGCTCATGCAAAGCATTTGACAATCCTGCCCCAAAATAATCATGAGCCAGGTATGATGGTGGCAGTATATAATCTTTTGAACTCCAGATCCCTTATCAACAGTAATTTCATGGAATCACTTAGCAACAGTTTGAAGAGATCAATTATGCATTATTGGCAGGGCCACAGGAGAGCTATCAGGATAAGCCATGACTTCAAAGTCTTGACTAGGTGAAGAACATGAGTGATAATTCTGAATGGTAGGAATGTGTTGATCACACTTCATACTGAAACCATCCACGTTCCATCTTCTCCAAACTGGCACTGGAGAGACATAAAAGTGAGCTTGCTATTCATTCTCATTCATAACATGTCTACCACTGGCTTTCCCCAGAAATGAAAGTGTCTCTGATACAAACTGATGAAGAAACAATTTTGTGGGGACTGATCAGACAGTGATCTCCTCCCTGAAGGTTTCCAACCATGGAGGTTCTAGATTTCCAAGAGCAGAGAACAGGCACAAGTACCTCCTAGATGGCTGAGATACACTAACATGCTGCCACAGCAGCTATAATACAGTGCAGTCTTATGTGGTTGATATCACCCGAAGTGCTAGAAAAACGGTCATATTTCTAGATTACTGATGCAATGGGCTAATTCTTCCTAGGACCACAAACCTTGCAGGACTCACATTTTGGACTTTTGATGAAATCCCCTGCCTAAAGCTGCAGTGTTGGTCAAGAAGTGAGGTTCCAGAGTGTGCACTGGAACTACAGTCATAAACCAGTCCAGATTTTCCACCAACTCAGAAGGCAATGAAACCTGGATCTTAGGGAAATCAGGGTGGACATGGAATCCTTGTGATGTATGCAGTTTTTTAAAAGCAAAAACTGAAGGGGTCAAATGATTTTAGAATTTGCAGGGGAACTAATTCTGATGCAACATTCAGTGTGTCCCCAGGTGAGAGAGACAGAGATGAGACTTCTCATTCAGTTTTGCTTTAATGGCAAGTAATTTTGAGATTTTTAAAAATTCTGTTCTTTGACAGGTGAGAAAATTTCTCCATGCAAACAAAATTCTGAGAAAGGATCAGATATGACTTTTCCTGATTCACGATTCGGTCTACTTGAGTCTTCAGCTCCCAACAGTGCGACAAAACTCAGAAGGGCACATCTGAAGACACTGAACATTACAAGAATATGGGAACACCTAAGCTGCTATTACACACATCACCAACACTAGAAAATATAAAATCTGAAAACAGCAGATTGGCAGAGGTGAGAAGACACAATTGTGTGGAAGGAAGGCAGTAAAAAAAAGGAAATCTTTTGCATTTTTTTATATTCAGTGGATATAAAGAGTCCTTAATGGAAATGCATGTTTTCAACTTATTTAATTACCCTCACACTCATTTGTTTACAAAATGAACTTTAAAAATTACAAAAACAAAAAAAACCTCATCAATTAAAATGCAAGGATATGTCTGCCATTATTATAATATTGAAACATATACATGAAGAATAAAATAAATCTATTGTTCACTTGTTTTCCAAAACAAATACTCAGAAGTCCTATCAACTCCTTACTCCCTTGTTTTGCTTCTAAGTAAATTATAGCTATGAGGGGCACCGAGTGGCATAAAAAGCTCTCTGTTACGGATCACTGTCATCTCACCTTTGTGTGGGTTTGAGTCTAAGATTCGGTGATTGTGGATATGTGAGAAAGCTTGCCAGTAGCTTCTTGTGGGTCGGTGGTTCTTTCTGCGGATTTCCCGGTTTCTTACTCCACCATTAATACTGGCCACCATGTATAGCCTATTTCTGGTAAGTGGTACTTTATGCTTCCTTAAGCACCACATCAAACAGAGGTATGAGGCAGTCAGACCCCATACTATTCATGTATATTTATGGATCAAAGAAATGGGCTTCTCCTTGGAAATCTGGAATAAACATTGTTTATCTTCAAGACAAAACTGAAGTATCATTCACAATTTGCAATGCTGTGAAAAGTGGCAAGAACAGTTTTCACTGCTCTTGCCTGTCTGTGATATCTCTCTGAGCTACCAGTCATGGAATCAGATGGTTTTTCCACCAAATTTCCAAGCTACATCTGCTCTTTCTGAAGAAAAACTTTCTTCAGATATTTCCTTGGTTTCCATTCATTTGTTGAATTCATTTTGTATAAAATTATTTTGTCAACATTTTATTTTATCAACTGTCATTAGGATGATTTTTATTTTGTTGAACACTTTCAGCTGAACTCATTTTGGTGCAAAAGTTTTGTCGTAATTCATTCTGGCTGTAATTTTTATGCTGACGGTAATTTTATCAACTCTAATGCCTTGTGACCAGGTGTGCTCAGTGACTAGTGAGACCTCTAATAACCAACTCATGACACACTGCTAATTGATGACAGGTGCCCATTACCAAAGCTAACCTGTGCAAGACACTGACCATGCTTTCTTTATATTTTGATGGCAGAGAACTCATCTTCCATACACAAGAATGTGCCAAAAATTACTTAATTTCTGAAGCTGGGACCCTCCTGCAAAGTTTTGGTGAATCCAACCCACTTTAGTAGAAGTGGGCAACTTCCTTATCTAAGGCACCTCACTAATGGAAACATCTCTACATGGGTAGTGCTGTAGACCTGGTTCTTCCATGGGCTAAGTGAAAAATACATTGTAAGTGCTAAGTTGCTTTGAAATCTGCTCACCAGAACTTTGTCAGCTGGAAAGATGTGGCAGCCATATTGGATGTCTGATTGATATCATTAATATTCAGGAGCCTTTTAGCAAAAAACCCCCCCACATTAATATTACTATCCATATAGGAGAAGTAACGATACAAGATGGATAACAAAATTTAAAGATAGCTGCCTTGGTGGCCATACTGCATGTCATCTTGGCACCATTTGAATTTAGGACCAATTAGACCCCATTAGAAGATTTTGGGTTGGTCTGGTGTTATTTACCTGGGGAAAACTCCAAGAAAGAACCATTGACCCATGAGAAGCTACCAGCAAGCTTTCCCACACATCCATGTTGGCCAGGCTGAAATTCACCCATGCAGACAGAGGTGAGCTGTCAATGATCTATAAAGGTGAGCACCTCAGACCACTCTGCCACTGAAGGCCCCAGAAGATTTTAGTGAAAACCCTATGTTGATATGACTGTCCATTCAGTAGTGATAACATTTTCAAGATGGCTGCCATGGTGGCCATATTGGATGTGCAAGCAGCACCGTTTTCATTTAGGACCAACTAAACTATGGGATGAATGTTTGTTAAAGTTTCATGGCAATCCTCCAAGAAGTTCATGAGGAGTAGTAATAACAAACTAGTACTAATGGATGGATGGAAAATTGATAACATCCTATCTCATAAACTCTTCTGGTCTATGGCCTGTAGAACTAACAACACCAGCAGTTACAGATCAAATATTGTTTTCTCTCCATTGTCAATGAAACATCTTTGTACAGATACTTTCAGTCAACGAAGATACATTTGTTAATTAAAATAACACTGTTTCACTCCTGTCATTTCTACTATACAGAAATCATGCAAGATTACCAATAATGGGCAAAGTGACTTCTTTCTCCTGTCTAAATAGGGTGGAATAATATGAAAAAAGGGATAAATGAGCCACTGGTCCAATTTTCTCATAACAAAAAGTGTTCATCAACAACTGTTTCTTACTATTCCTGAAAGTTATAGTAATAAAAACCTCAAAACACCAGTCAAACTTTACAAAAATTTCAAGAACTTTCTCCAATCTGAAAAACTGCTGCAAACCTTTTTTCACTGATTTAGCCATTCCGAAAATAGGTCATTCATACTTAGGCCATCTTATACCAAGCATGTATATGCTCATTACGTTCTACATGTCAATACAGTATTTGGTTTTTAGCTGAAAAATCTTCCTTTGCAATACTTCACTATCATAATGTATTGGTACAAAATTTCAAAGGTACCTATTTGATGGCACCAGAAAATTATAACAGATCTGCCAACCCTGACAAGTTCGTCTCAGAAAGGCAGTTGATTTTTTTTCCTAAGTTTGATCAGTTTTCAGTAAGGTGTAAAAATATAATAAACTGCTACTGTAAAGCTTGAAAACGTAATTAAATTTTAATTTAAAAGTTCAGAATTCAAAACATGCAGCGAAAATAAACATTATGTTCAACTTAACAGATTGTAAAGTATGCTTGGACTTTATTTACCACTAGTACATTTGCACAAGCTCAAGTTCCAACCCTATGCAACTCAATGGCTTGTTGCTGTCTCTCAATGAGACGTAATTCTTATCTTTTTCTATTGCACATGACGAAATCATATCTCTTGCCACGAGTCATGCTCAAATTGGCACGTGATGTCAAAAAAAACGTAATTGTGTCTGTTCCATCTTTTATTCAAAAGAATCTGAATATTCATTTTTAATCTTCGGTGTTGATTATTAACACTTTTTAAGAGGTTAATTTTCCTAAAGATGCATCGCTTGCTGGACACCTTTTTTAAACAAATTCTAAAATCAACAGTTGGATCTCATGTAGATGCTTCATATGAACATATAGTGGCAGTTTAAAGCATCTGAGGTGCTGCTGTAAAGTTAGTCTGGTTTCCTGACAAATTTCACTAATACTAATATGAAACCCGGATCCAAATCAAACACAGATGAACAAATTTCCCAGATTGATCATTTTCTGTAGTTTTTGCTTTTATGCAGTAAGTCCGTATTTTAAGGGTAATTTTCATAAGACTTCCAGTAACATCATAAGAGTTGGCAGGTCTGTATTAAATTAACACAAGGGTTGATTTTAAAGTATATTTCTACTGTTTTACACCCACAACATTACTTTTACAACAAAAAGCAAACATTATTCATGATTTTCTTTTGGACAGAATCAGAATGATAATGGGTTCAGCTGGAGAATCAGAGTTTAGGGCATTTTTACAAACTGCACTGATAAAGTTTAAGCTTCCAATTTTTTTAAAAATGAAATGTTGCTGGATCTATTTTAGGCCTAAGTTCCAAATTATCTTCAGAACTATTTTTTTTGCTCTTTACTCTTTTCCTGATGACCAATATACAACACTGTGTACCTGTAGAGGACAATTTCTTTCTTTTTATCCTTCACTTTTAGACGTTTTGTGATTGTCTGTGGGTTAATTTCAGCGCAATAGAAATGGAAGCTCTTTTTACATCGGGATACTGCACATCCAGCTGTAGCTCCACCGCTCATATATGTGCTTTTCTTCCCTCTGCAGATACTGCAATGCTGAATATATGAGACAAAATACATATTAGGCAATTTGATAACAAAAAAAGGTATCATTAAATAACTGCAATCCTCTATCATTCAAAACCGTAAGTTGCATTTTGTACATATTATAGAACTTTTACAAATGTTATCTTCATACAATATTTACCAATATGTGCTTGAAGTAACTAACAGTGAATTCCCATGAATAGGACTGTCAGTTTACAAGAATAATAGATACAGAAAGTGAATTCATTTTTTAATTAGTCCCCCTGTATGACAAATTCAATTACAACCTTTGTTTCCACCAAGAGTAATATTAAAGAGTTTTCAGTCCACCAGGCACCATTTTCCTTCAGAACCAACTAGATATCATATTTAGTCTTCTGGTGAAAACCAAATACTCATAAAACTTTCCATATAGATGGAGTACAATAAGATTGCCAAGATGGCTGTCTCAATGAATATACTGGATGTTACCTGGATGTCACCATTTTCATTTAGTACCAACTATAACATCACAAGAAATCTTTTGGTAAAAGCCCAGTGTTGAAGCAGGACAGGAATTTCTTTTCTAGTGTTTCTCTGCCAAAAGTGTCTTGAGGGAACAGGACTGTCCTTGTCCCTATGCCACTCATGTGGCATGATTGGACTGATCCTACTACTGGACAATCTCAGAAAACAAGTATATTTTTCACCCCATCTACTACTCACATAGCTCATGTTAATACTCAAGTCAATACCCTGGGTGCAAAAGTGACAACAGAACCTGCAAATGTTTAACTTCATGAATCAAACAAAACTGGAGGTATTCTTAAAAATTTAACCTTCAGAAGAATCCACTTTACCAGAAAGAGATCGATTAAGATATGAAATTTTCCACTTGTCTTGATTCTTGAAAATTACTATAGCACTACTATGTATTAAAGATTCAATTACATGCAATCTTGTCAATTCTTCCAATGAATATTAAATTACATGCAATCTTGTTAATTCTCCAAATGAATTGATAATTAGAAAATCAAAGAATAAAATGTCATGACTAACATTTCACTAAAACCCTGCAAAATGAAATCATACATACATCATAACATTAATACATTTGCAAGTAAATCAACAGGAATGTCTTGGAGTAAAATATGGGGGATTGTTTGTTCAAGACCCTTTCAGCAGACACTCTCTGCAGAAGGGTGTGCACCTTCTCCCTCATCTTCACCAGATTGGATTGGAGAAAAACATTGTGGTCATTGATGGGGGTGGGGGTGGTCTTCCAATAAATGGAGTTGGTAATCCTTGTTCATGATGAAAAGAATCCACCCAATGCCTGACCAAGTCTCTGAAAAAATGGCCTACGTGAGGTTTGGGAAAGGGATTCACAGCAGCAAAGGGGCTTCAGTTTTTAGGTTTGTTCCTATCCTTTCCTTTAACAGGAAAGGAAGGTGGTTTCGATAACTTCCTCTATGAAGCTCTACAACAATTTGTGCACTGCAAATACTACTGATGATTTTGTCTAGTTTAAGGTTGCACATTGGATTGGGTCTGCACCTATTTGATGTTGTTGTTGTTCTGGGTCTCAATGCCATTTTTCAGCACATGATAGGCTATACATGGCGACCAGTAATAATGGTGGATAAAGAAACCGGGAAATCCACGGAAAGAATCACTGACCCATGAGAAGCTACTGGCAAGCTTTCTCATATATTCACATTCGCCGAATCTTAGACTCGAACCCAAGCAGACATAGGTGAGATGGCAGTAATCCTAACAGAGAGCACTTTACACCACTTGGCCATTCATGGCTCCTGCCCCTGTTTGAAGAACTTGGCAGATGGACCTTGAGAAAGATTCACATTAACACACTTCCTGGACAAATGTAATGGACCATAATTTGAGAAGAATCAATGTTGATGATTGTGCAAGTCTTGACAAGCAAAGAATGAGTAACCCAAATGGCTTCCAATGGAGTAGAACTTAAAAAGGTCTTTACTTTGCTAAGTAGGACCTTTAATGAGTCCAACACAAAATCACAGTGGATGTGCAGAAATAGAAATTCCACCAATAACACAGCTGTGATAGAAACAGCATGCTGGGACATCTTGGCTTCCAGCACACACACTGGGTGGATTCAATGAGGATTCTCCCATCATACTAAATTAGGTAGAGTAGAAGAGGTAAGCAGAGACTTGGTCAGGCATTGGGTGGATTCTTTTCATCATGAACAAGGATTACCAACTCCATTTATTGGAAGACCAGGTTCTGGATTGATGTCACCTGATAGGATGCAAGCAGCAACAGCATCTCAAGTGTGAGGGCCAGAATAAGAAGAGTACAGTGCTGATCTCCCTCCCCCTCCTTGGGAGGGCACAACATGCTACCCCTTAATGGTTGGGAGCATTTCACCACCTCCCATGTAGAAGGAATCAACACATTTTGCTGGATATTGGATGCGCAATTCACCAATTCCATAGTGGAAAGGAGAAACATGATGCCATGGGCATGAGGTGTGTGTTGTGTGGTGAAACACTTTCTAACAAGAGAGAACAACACACACACACTACCCAAGGCAGGAGGTGAGTGGTATATCACCTCCATCTTAAGAGGGAGAAACATGCTGCCCTGAACATGGAGTGTCCAACTTCTCTCTTTGTGGGGGAGGTGATCTATTCCTAACATATTCATTACCTGTTGATAAAAACAGTGGTCCCATAAGTTACTGGGACCTGGGAGTATTTTTTGAACTGAAGGACTAGTCTTCTTACAGTGGGGGAAAGCTTCTTGAAGGTCTGTAAGAGAAAAACCTGAAATTCAAATGAAGGGCACTAATTTTTAATTCCTATTAAATGAGGCAGGACCTATGTTGCATTGTAACTTAGCTCACACATAAGACTAACCAAAAAAGGGTGGAATACATGGTAACCTGAGTCATTATTAATGAATCAAATTTTGAAAGGGAAAAGGGGATACTGGCATGTAAATGATATATAGACAGGATGCATGAAACAAAGAGATAATATTTGTTGAGGAAAGACCACAATATCATGAAGCATATTAAAAACTTTTCTCTGGCATAATATCAACACACATTCATTAACATGGCATCCTTGAAACAAATACTGATTGTTAAGCAGTCATGTGACTGAGGTGTACGAGTGGATTGTTTTATTCACAATCCTCCTCTCTGTGGGAGCATGTATTCACATTGAACAGATGATGTTTTATTGATATGATAAAGATGCACAATAGCAACAAATAAGTTACTGCTGGTTTTGAAAACAAAATTTAATAGAGACAATATTGATATGTAGTTTCGAGTACAAACTACCAAATAATAAGCTAAGTGTGGTAAATTGGCGGCATTCAACCACACACCAGCCTCTTTGACGCTACGGTTCGCTGCTAGGGAATGACCTCCCGCAGTGTAATTTACCCAGTGTGGATAGATAGAAAGAAGAATGCAGATCTCTGAACAAGTATATTGAAGAAATAAACACAATGAGCCCCCTTACAATGAACAAATATAAAATTTATTCAGTTTCACAACAGAAATTAAAATTAAAAGTAATCAATTACTTGGTTACAAGGAAAAATGTACTAACAGGTACTCAAATATAAAACCAATACAAATTTTCTTTACTGTTACAATTACTTATCAGTGACAGAATTCAATTCTTCATTGCCTACGAGATGTGACCTTCGAGTGCAACGATGAGTGACATCATCACCTATCTTATCTGGACATCAAATCTTCCGTTGCGTCCCTGCTCTGCCAACCTATGTCCAGTCGTCTGGATCTAAATTCTTGCCAGTCGAACCTCGATTTGATGATCGTCCTTAGACCTATTTTTCGGCTCAGAATTCGCTCTGGTATTTGGAATTGGTACAGGGATTTCCAAGAAATCTCAGGAACTTTGGAAGTGTTCAGGAAAGCTGTTTCCTTTAAAAAACAAAATGTCTCGCAATAGACAATAGGTCACATTTCCAAGTATATCTATATTTTTACATTAATTCGGCTCAGAAAACAAAAGGCATAAATTCTGTTGCACTCACGTTCACTAATTCCTATGTTTATATAGACGGTCATTGCCTGTCCTGACCTTAATTTGGGTCACGCTAGTGTCAATTCCATTAAATTCCACTTCGTGGCTAACACGTATGTGCCCGTATTTAACACCCCTTGACTTCTTACATTAAACTACCTAGTAGTGTTAAATTACATATGGCTTAGACCCTCAAATCTAACTATTCTAAAATAGTTTATGTGATCAATTAAACATTACAAACTAGTATATGGATATACATTCAATACATGTCATACTAGACAGAGTCAATTCATAAAACTATGAAACATTACCCATCATTTACTAAGCTTAATTCTTGAAAATTACTATAACACTACTATGTATTAAAGATTCAATTACATGCAATCTTGTCAATTCTTCCAATGAATATTAAATTACATGCAATCTTGTTAATTCTCCAAATGAATTGATAATTAGAAAATCAAAGAATAAAATGTCATGACAAACATTTCACTAAAACCCTGCAAAATGAAATCATGCATAAATCACAACATCAATACATTTGCAAGTAAATCAACAAATGGAATAACATATTAAAATCAGGAAACTAAGATTACGTACCTTCTGCCATTTCTTATGTTGTGTTTCCAACGAACCTCAAAGGCAGAGTTTGTCTACTTTCTGAGACAACTCTCATGCCTTACTGTAAAAATCACGAAATACGTCTTTCACGTTTCCCGGAGTCGACCTCCTACTTATCACAAGAAAGATTGAAGACTGAAGAATTTATCCAAAGCAAAACCCTTGATTCCTTACAGAGTTACACCCATAAATCCATATTAACCAATCAGACTCGACTGTTTCCTAAATTTTCTACATAGACCTTTTGATTGTCAAGAAATCTAATCATGTAATAATTAACGTTCCTTTGAACAATCACTTATTGACAATCTTACCCCTTCAACCGGTTGATTTTGGGGAAGGGTCTTATGTCATACCTTTATACCATACCATATGACTCGGTCAAGTTTCGTCACATAGAACGAATTTCTTTTGACGTTCAGAGATGAAATGAAAAAAGTCATATAACTGTCTCTACCCCTTTCTACTTTAATTAAGTTGACTTTGATACAATTTTTTTAACCAATGCTTCAAAGAGTTTTCAAAATTCGACACATCACACTAAGATTTATCATAATACATCTTTGATAAATTTACATATCAAAACAGAAACTAAGTCAAATAAGTTTTATTTCTTTTCTCTTATACTTATCATTCATCAATGACAACTCTCTCACACAATGGTAGAATGTGACAACAGACAGGTCATCACAAGCTCCTCAAACGTAAAGTTACCAATATCAAGCAAAATACTGGGTAACCTGTTGACCAGGGGTCTCGCTAATGGGTGAAGTGGGCACAAAAGTTGCCTGAAAAGCATAAACTTTGCCTTCTGTTAGGAAAGCAAAAACGACTTCACCCTCTGATTTTTCAGATGCAAAATGACTGTAAATTAAGACTTTGAGGTGCCCACTCCCTGTAGCCAGTAAGTTCTGGCACTGTTGCATACATGCCAACCCCTGGTCAGGAAAAAGTGTAATCCAAGTGAACAAAAGGAGTAATCTGAGCAGAAAAGCATAATCCACATATAACATAATAAAATTCAATGCGCATATGTAAAAAACACGTGCATATCTTCGGTAATTTTTGGCATCAGGAAGCATCCGTTTGAACAAAGGACCAAAGCTGTATTATATCACTATCAAGAGCTTGGAAATAACGCCCCTGCATTTATAAAATTCATTTCCACAATTTAGTTCTGCTTTAAAAAAAGAAGTTACCTTAGTATTGGAGCTAGCAAAACAAGCTAATTCAAGGCATTTTTGTTTTACACTATGACCAATATTAAAATCCTTTTCACACAGCCTGCAATAGATCATAGAATGGCACTGTATTGTGTTTTTCATGTATTCATCTCTGAGTTGTTTTTTTTCCATTTTTTTCCTTTCTAATCCATCTGTTAAATCATTTGAGGAACATTTTTGCTGTAACATACGCATAGACTAGAACAGGACGTTTTACCACCAAATTCCTACAGAATGATTATCTACCCCACATTATTGTTAATGAAGAATATATGAGCAAAGATTAGAAATTAGAAAACCAGTTTGTTATATCCTAAGCCAGACAGCTGCTATAAATAGAACATAACACTAAGGAAAGTCACCACTAGTCTACAGACAAGTGTACTTTTATGTCATAGTTACTCTGAAACCGTCTTTTCTATAATACATTTTGTGCGATTAGTGGGATGATAATATAAATGAGAAAATTTTTTTGGAGGGGGATATACTGAAAAAGCATAATCCAAGTACATTTATGTGTAAGGCATAATTTAGTGAAAAAAGCATAATGATTAGGTGAAAAGCGTAATGGTTGGCATGCATGCTGTTGTAACCCAAGGCAAAATGTATTTACGTGGTGTTGATACCAATCAGCTTACGGCGCCAAAAAAATTCTTGCACATTCACATGCAAGTTTTAATAGTTGATTGACCATTAATCCCTTTTCTGGAGCAAGATATCACTGCTTAATTTCATGAATTTCGACCTACTGTGTTATGATGAAAATATACAAAATTATGTTTCGAAATTTAAACATCAATATGCAAATAGTAATTTGCTTTTAAAAATATGATTGGTGAAGATCGTTTTCTAATTTAAAAAAAAAATTAATGGCGATTTTAACTGCCATATTTTCTTTATAAAATCAGTTTGAAATCGTAAATGAACTTGCAATGGCAGACATTGCTGTGTATGATATACCACTTCTTGAACTGATAAAATAGAAAAAAAAAATAGTAATGAAGCAAATAATATTTAATCAATGCTCTCGTTATAACCAGTAGGTAGTTCAATTTACTTCAATTTACACATATACTACAAGCATGAACAGAATGGGTATGAATATAATTTTTTTAAATGCTACAAAATATGTCAATACTCACAAATAACACATATTTTTCAACTTGAAAATAAGGCATTGCTTAAAATGGCTAAAAACATACTGAAAAATAGAGCACATCATTAAAATAAGATAATGCAGCTCTCTCTATCTCTCTCTATAAATATATATATATATATATATAAATCGTATTTATCATTCTCTCTCTCTCTCTCTATAAATATATATATATATATATATATAAATCGTATTTATCATTTTGGTCTCACTGCTATCTGTTTAACTCCCTCCCACTTCTCTGTTTTGCTCCAACTTCTCCCTGTTCTGACCAAAAGGAGAAGTCACTTCTACCTAAAATTTAAGTCTAGCTTGACCCCTGGTTGACTAGACTGATAATCCGAGTGCTTGGATTGACTTTACAGATATGTACAGGGAAAGCAACCAAATGAGCTATACAGCAAGCAAATCTCAAGCAACTGAAGGGTCTCACAACCTATGCCAATACAAGCAACAACTCAAAAAATTAACGTGCAATTATTTCAATTATGACTCAATTAAAAGAATGAAGAATGTTCTGCCATCAATATACAGCTATGAATTCCAAGTATTTCCCCAACCATTAAACATTTGCAAACTTAATGTGCATTTCCCGATCGGTAACTAACTTATTTTTCCACAGACTTTTCCCTTGACTTCCAGGTAGAATCCAGCATTTAAACAGTATTTTTGAATCCTAAAATAATGTTTCTATCTAATCAAGTTATAACACAAACATGCTTTGGAGTATATTAAAAAATGTAAGCAAAACTCTATCCAAAGGTGCATTTTTCTCATGCTATTCTCAATTATTCATATTCCTGCTACACATAACTATCACTTTATGACATCCCATCCTTAAAATTCCAAAACTCATCTGCATCTTATAACCATCTCCTATTATATAGTCAGATTTAAAGTTTCTATCCTAGAAAGTATTGGAGCTACATACCATTATTCATGAAGTAAAATGCATACATAAAAAAGTTTGATAATCAGATGGGCTGGATCAAATAATAACTACATTTTAAATGACAATAAAAAATTTGTATCGGTACATACAACTTTGCCTCCTCTTTTAAGCTCTTCTTGCACTCTGCTTATCTTGAAACCGCCGAAGTGCTCAAATTTGTACTGCACCAGAAGGGCCGAGTATTGCTGAAAATATCAAGATTTCTGCTGAATAAGGTATAACATTAAAATCTGTCTATAAGTGTGGCACTCAATGGGGCAGTAAAAATTTATCCTTTAATGACATATCTCCTTGAAATCAGGTAAGACACATTTTTGCAGCTTTGTGACTGGCCACTTCTGTGTGTTTATTTTGTACACTGATACTGTTTGCATGTGTTTTCTGTAGATACATTGGGATTGATGGATGGGTCAGTGGGTAAATGAATGGTTGTATGTATTGATAAATAATTTATGTGTCGCATCATGTATTATAAAAGAAAACTCGTTGACTCACTGTTCAATGTTGACACATTGTTCAATGTATCAAGATGTAAAGTTCCTCAGTCTGTTTTAAGTAACAGCCACATGCAATATTTATGAAATCAGCTTGATATCTACCATATCCACTGATGACTACTGTATGTAACAAAATATGGTAGTCTCATTTACCAATGTAATGATCCATTTCTTGACGTCAAACAAAATTAGTCAATAAATTAATACCTGAGAACCTGATTAAAATCGATATCTGATATTAAATAATGACAAGATTATTGCCTGCACATCAAGCAAATGATTAAAGCACTACTGTAAAATGTGACCTTGATTCCATAGTCAAATGGTTGAGAAAACATGTCACAGAATTTCTTCCAGCTCCATCCCACTGTATGAAGAATATCCATTATGTGGTGTAGGAAAGGTAAGCAAAGGAAAAAAAACCCCCTAAGATATTAACATGTATACTGGGATGGGAGTAAAACTATTTTTAAATATGCATTACTGACATTGCTACTGCATAGCTAATCTATTTTTGTGCTGAAAACTCATCATGTATTCAAAATCAGCACATGTTTGAAGGAGAATATTTTGCAATGAAATGAAATTTCATAAAATTAATGAATGTAGAGTTTAATATTATCTTAAATAACACAATCAGACAGAGAATCACAAAATTTTGCAATACATTTTTCCATAACAATGAAAACTTTATTCAATATAGTCCTTTTTTATTTAGTTTACATAATAGTTTTGAATAAAACCATTCTCAGTAAAGACAAGAAAAAAAATAAAACTTATGGACAAGATATGCATTGTTGAAGAACAAAATAATCCATATCTTTCAACTACCTGTATATCTTCTTACCATGCATTTGTGATGGGCTGTTATTCTTTTACCCTTAACAAATTCACTGTGCAATCGACCACAGATATCTTCAGCTTCTGTTCCCCTCTTGCAAAATCCACAAACATTTTCTTGGTCCATGATCTAAAATTATAAATAACGAAGGATGTAATATAAATTAAAAAAGAAATTTGTTTGTAAACCAACTTAAATGACTGTAAATTCAGTTCCACTGTTTCAACCTAAATAACAAAAAAAGTAAAGTCTGAACCAGAATGAGTCATAATTACATAAACATTATTTAAGTCCTGGTTTTAGAAAACAGCATAAGTTTTTTTCTTACAGACTATTATTACACCTTTGCTATTTTTTCTGATATTACAAACTTTTTACAGAATTCCCTAATTTGCCTTATCTGATGCTGCCAATCGCACTCCCTGTAAAACAAAAGACCCAAGTGGAATTGACATCAAAGCCCAATTGGAAAATGTGACAAAAAATGCATTTTTGACAGAGAGGTTGCCTGTTTATACATGTAAGTGTTTCAACTCTGCCTTACTGATTTGGAGACAACCTCTAATGAAAAATGGTCCTGAGTCATACCCTACCAGTTTGTCACTTATCAAGGCACTTTATCTAGGTTTCAACAGATGGGTCCCAGTATGTAGCACATTCAAAGCATGGACTGAAGTGGTACAAAGAAACACTCTTATTGGTCATCTTGTTCTGTAACCGATCTCATATGACGCTGTGTCAATTTACATAATTACCACCTTAGCCCATTACACAAGCATGCACTATCAGTTGTTGGTTGACATTTCCAGAACTGCTATAACAAACATGCAATGGGTTGATCAGATGTGTATTTTAATAAGAAAGACTGGAAGATTAAAGGGTCCACAGAAAACTCTGTACAGTTACTCTGGTTCATTGACCAATTCGACTGGGTCTAATTTAAAACGTCAATAATTTAAAAGTCATTTGTGTAGCCAAATTGTACAGGTTGGCAGTTTTTTAGTGGAACACTATCCAAGGAAGATATCTATTATCAGGTCTAATCGCCGACCTAAATTTAAGGCATCTCTGCACACAAAACTGACATCTGACATGAAAAGTCCCTGGATTAATACACCACTCTATAAGACTAATATTTGCTGCTTTTATTTTTAGTACAAACTATATTTGGTTAAAAAGGAGACTAATGTGCGTCAAGAAACAAATATCTCTAAGTCCAAAAAGAATATTACACATTACTGTCAAAAGAACAGGCACCACTGTCTAGTAGAAGTTAATCAGTTGTGAACCAAATTATTAATTCTCTAGCAGATATAAGATGCTAAACATATTCACTGTATATTGTACACTGGAACTTGCTTACCACAAGATTTTATTAATTTCAAAAAGTTATTTTTTTCCACATTGATCCAGAACTTAAGATTTTACAGTCATGATTGTACACATTAACTGATGATTGTACACATTAACTGATGATTGTACACATTAACTGACCAACAATCCATATGAAGTATTGATGGACAAAGAGCTAACTTTTAAAACTTACTATTTGACTACACATATTAAAGTGTGTGTATATAAAATGGTAAAAACAGTAAGCTTCATTAAACTGCATATCTTCATTTTCATCTGTTTTTGAATATTTTACATACCATTGAAGATGAACATTCACAACTAGGATTTTGGAAAGAGAAATGGAGGAGAAAAAAAAATGTGTACTACCAATCAACAGTTTATTAAACTTCAGAATCAATGCTTCACCTTTCTGATTAACTGTCATGACACCTGAATTATCATTTTACCCATAAGTCCATATCATCTAACCACTAGTCCATATCATTTACCCACCAGTCCATGTCATTTACCCACTAGTCATTTATCTACTCACTAATCCATATTCTTTAAAGAATAATACTTTTGCAGACAATAAAAGGACTCTGCAGCAAACATTAAGATTTTATCATTCTGTTAAAAATATCCCAATATTTGTCAAAATAATACAAGACAATGTGAAATCTCTATGTAAAGAAATTTGCACTTTTTGAGAAGATGATGCCAGATTATTAAATCATGAGGAACAAAATGCCCAGAATCACTCACCTGGGCAATGTATCTTAAAAAGCCAAATGCAAGTGGAGTTTGTGAATAAATTCAGTTCTGTAGTATGCTACATACAGAAATGGCATTGATTGTATGTTATGAAAATAGATTGCAAGATTTCTCTATTTCTGTATCTTTATCCATATCTGAGAAGTATCAACAGTAAATTTGAAAAGCTTTTATGATAGGAAGCATTGTTAAAAGAAAACTCAAGGCTGTTCACAAAAGCTACTCTATAGCCCTGAATGCTGGAAACTACTAATCTTTAATTCAAATGAAAATAATTAAAGAAAATCTGGAACTGCAGTTAAAAGGGACATACTGGATCTAAACATGACCTACAGTACCAATGACAGAAAATTCTCCACTTGGAATATTTGTAAATGTTGGAGGTCAATTTATTGGCAGATAAGGCTATCAAGTTTACAGACATAAGTGAATCGAAGGGCCTCAAGCTCTACTGGTTAAAAGGAGTTTCCAGGAATTCAAGATAAGACCATTTCCTTATTTAACTGGGAGATTTCAAACCATCTCTTATAATCTTCAGCAATAAACAAGATTTTCAAATTAGCTGCTGTGATGGACAGACTGGAGATCAAAGGGCAACCATTTTTTTTAGGACCAACAAGGCATAATGATTTTTCTGGTAGAAAGTTCATGCTGCTGTGATGCTGTTTTGAATGATAAAGATAATCATATTTACAAGACGGGTGCCATGATGGCCATACTGGAAATCAGATTGGTACCACTTCCATTTAGTACCAACTAGATGTGGCAACCATATATTTAAAGTTGGATCAACACTGTTTTCATTTAATGTCTTTCAATGAACACGCCATGCATTCATTCTGGAGAAACTGTCAAAAGATTTTCAATATGACCACTGTGGTGGCCATATTGGGCATTAGATCTGCACCTTTTTCATTTAGGACCACAACCGCTTTTGTGGCCTAGTGGTTAGAGTGCCCTTCTTGGATGCGGGAGGTCGTGCATTCTATCCCCGGTCGAGTCATATCAAAGACTTACAAAAATGGTACTAACAGCTGCCTCGCTTGATGCTCAGCATTAAGAGGTTAGTGTTAGGAACTGGTCAGCCTGGTGTCAGGATAATGTGACTGGGTGGGACAACATGCTACATGTCTGCGGCATGAATCCCCAGTGCTAGACATCACTATAAACTGCCACACTGCAGACATTGTAGCAATATGACTGAAAAATTGTTAAAGCTATGTTAAGAAAATCATAATCACATCACACTTAGGACCACCTAGAAATCATAAGAAATCTTTTAGTTAAAACCCCTTGTTGACCATGCATTAACAAGGGTAGCAATAACAAGATTTTCATGGTGACTGCTTTTGGTGCCCATATTGCATGTAAAGACTGCTTGCCCCTTTCTGGACAAGCTACCCACCAGAACATTTCTCTTGCCCAGAATGTGGCTGACTCTAAACATGATCTTCTCCACTGCTGTTAAATGGAGATTTCCAGGCATGAATGCACCCTATCAAGATCAATCTGTTGTCTGTTGGGACCATGATGAATCCATGTCTTATAATGTTAATGTACCACTAAGTGCTAAAAAATTGGCCTGCATTTATAGATTATTAATGTGAGGAGAGTCTTCATCCTGAGACCACAAGAGGCACTGCAGAACTAATCCCATGTTCTAGGTACAACCTACCCCCAAATTTCATGTGCCAGTGTAAAAATCAGAGTGAGGTTCCAAAGACTGAATCAGAATTCCATCAGAAATTTGCCCTAATTTTTTTCACTAACCATAATGGTAATGAAATTTGGATTCTTAGGAATCTGGGTTTACAGGAGGACCTTGTGATTTTTCCAGTTTCAAAATAAGCAAGAACTGGATGGGCTGCATAAGAAGCCTTTCTTAGAAGAGCAAGTCCTACTGGCACATTCTGAGTCAGTCTCCTGACAAGATGCAGCTAAAGACAAGCTATGTCTTCTCATCCAGTCATGCTAGGAGCAAATATCTGTGAGAATCTATCATTTGGAGTAGTAACTGTTCCTTGACAAGTGACAAAACTGATTCCAGTATAAAATGACAATTCTAAAATGGTATAAAATTCAACTTGGATTACATCTTGGTGAGCCACTATCTGCTAGCAGATTGATCCCTCAGAAAGACTTTTCAATGGATGTTATACACCATGTCATCAAGAAATGGAAGGGAACCTAAGAGAACCTTACATGAGCCACTGTTACATCCATCACCTTGGGGAAGACTATGGAAATGGTAGTTGTTCTGAAAGAAAGATTCCCAAAAACAGAGAAAGGTCCTCTGTTTCAGACAAAACCACCAACTGTGGACTGGAAAGATGGGAATCTGAAGCTATGCATCCTTGAGATCTATTAAAATGCCCAGTCATCTGATTTGATTAAAAATCCTGAATGATGCAGTGGTCACCATCTTGAACAGCTCTTCCAGAATCAAAGCAGAAAGATCAATGGTGAGTCAAACCCATATCCCCATTTAAAGTAGCTTTCTTGTAAATTAATTCAACATGCATAGTTTAAATTTAGTCTTCTTTTTTTTTTCAGTAACTGTGCCAAATAACCTGATAGCAATAGCACAGCTGACTGCAAAGTCTGGCAGCAGGTGTCTCAAGACATTAGGCACACAAATATTCAAATAAAATGCTCTATTCAATTATTTGTGTTCAAGTATTCAGATTCAAATGTTTGGTTACTTGTTTCAGTTCTGTATCTGCCATATCTGATGGTGAACCATAATCATTTATAGTCATGAAAACCATACATGCATGGATGGGTCGGTTAAATGTGGATTAATTCTGTAAAGAGTTTCTGAGAGGAAGTTGTTTTATTCTGTATCTTTATTAACAGCTGTCATATTTCACTGTGGATCTATATAATTTGTACAGTCATATTTCACTGTGGATCTATATAATTTGTACTGTCATATTTCACTGTGGATCTATATAATTTGTACTGTCATATTTCACTATGGATCTATATATATTTTGTAAAGGCTTGAAAGCCATCTTGCCAAGCTGCCAAATTTATCTGAAATTTTTCAAGTGGTTTCTGAGTTTTGAGTAAGAAATGTTCATGAATAATTCACAATTTATACCATTTACAGGGTTGTTCCATGAATTTGCCTGACCTAATGGCAAGAGTAAATGTTGGACCTTACCAACACTGTTTTGTCTTTTGACACTGACTTTCATAAACCATCAGTCATCCAAAATTGGGGTGGTCCAAATGGGAACTGAGGTCCAATTATCTTCTAAATCAACATGGGTATGAGAAAATGACATTTAAACAGAATATTTTATTTTTTAGTACTGATCTTATAAAGACCACATCAATTGTAAATAAAGTTTAATACTTCATCTGAAAACAGCAGGTAAATCTTCAGATTTTTATTTTCTTGTCTGAATTTTTAACCAAATATATGACAAAGCAAGAGAATCAAGTTACTATCATTAGAAATGCATGTACAGAATTTTATACGGTAAATACTTTTTTAAACAAAAATTTAATTAATACAGAATAGGGGTTCTCATAAGTGCAACATACCCAAAAAGTAGTACTTTTAAAGTAGCTTTAAAATTTTTTCAGTCATATCACCATGATGTCTGCAGTGTTGCAGTTTATAATGATGTTTTGCACTGAGGCATCATGCCACAGACATGTCCCATCCAGTCACATTATTCTAATACCAGGCCAACTAGTACTAACACTAACTTCTTAATGCAGAAAACCTAGCAAGGCAGCTGTTAGTACCATTTTTGTAAGTGTTTGTTATCACTCGGTGTTGGTTCAAACCCACAACTTCCCACATCCGTGGCAGACGCTTTAACCTCTAGGGCACTCCACAATATGTTGGAGTAGAGGTTCTACTAGTCCTACAATGTAAGACATCTACCCTGGTAACCTCTCCCTTGATAACTCGCATACAACAGGGTCTGCAAACATAGCACTATAAGCATGGGCACAAGTTACATCTGCCTAAATGGATAAAACCGAGGGGGACTTGTTGTTGTTAGAAAACTGGACTGCTTGATGACTGTATCCTTGCTATATAATCACGTTGATAATAATTGTTAATAACATGCTTTTTCAAATGAAGATGTTCATTATTCTGTATAACATTGATGTTCAAAAATATCCAACATGTGTAAGATCTGTCAAACTGGTTCAACAACCATTACATGTATGCAAATACATGTGTATTATGTCACTGCTGGTTTTGCTTTGTTGGTTATATGTCTGGTTCCCAGAGTGGAGTGAAGATGACAAAAGGCAGGAATTTCATAAGGCTGGACTTAGACCTGGGCGCCAAGTGGGTCAAAGACACTTGGGACTCAATTCCATCTGACATGATTGCCAAATCATTTTGAAAGTGCTATATCAGCAATGCCATGGATGGAACTGAGAATGCCATATTTGAATCAGACAATGACGAGGAGATTGAGAAGTAGAAAGGCACACTATTGGATGACGCTGATGACAATGATGTATACGATGACAGCATGCCCATTACAGAAGTAGAGTTTATGAACTGTTTGGCAATTCCGATACCAAGCCAGATTTTAAAGGATTGTGAATGTGATAAATCCTTTATAATTCTGGATTTTAGTATGAGGACATTATTATTATTCAACACTGCCGATTGTTTTTATTTCAATATATAAATTAGATTTTTTTTTAAGTTTGAAGATAATATTTTTTTTAGTAATGTGATTTGCCTAAATAATTTTACTGGTATTTAGAACTTTGTGCATTTTGTGATGTAGCTGTGAACTTAATGGTCGGCTTATGCACGGGTCATGCAATTTTTCCCTAGTCAAGTTGTGTGTGTGTGTGTTAGGCTTATATGCAAACAGGCTTATACACAGGTATATATGGTACTCTGGTGTCTTTTTCTAATAAATTCAAATTCTCACACAAGCCAATGGATCTGTTTTCAAGTTTTGTTGGCAAACATTTTATTTGACTGGAAAGCAATGGAAGCCTGGAATGCTGGGTTAAGCTGAAGTACATTTCTCTAACAAAATGAATAAACACATTAATAATGAAGATACTGTTTAGATAGCTTCATTTCATTCAAGATTCTTAACCCCCATTTAACCAATTAAAGTATTTCTGGCCTCCACTGCATTCAAGCAAACTGAAATGTAGATCAATGGAACTTGAAAACATGTTCATTTGCTTGTGAGGGAATTTAAATTTATTAGGATAAATACATTAGTTTAGTCTAATTAAAACAATGTGACTTTAATTTGTAGTAAAGCACCAATGTGGGTTGCCAAGTGTGAGATATCCTTGAAAATTTTACTTATCGTTCCAATGTTGGCATCAGAAGCACCATTAAAAGGGTAGTAAGACCTCAATGCCCAAAACATAAATATCAGGGTCAAGGTTTTACACTGTAGGGCTAATGTTCCACAAACATTTAAAAATTTGAGGACTTCTCAAAACCAGTAGTTAAGTCTAATGCAAGCAGCCATTTATTCTGCAGATTGATGTAGCCATAAATCAAGGTATTTTTGTTACGTCCAATGTGCTGCGTAGCACTCACAGTAGTCCTAAAACGTAAGACACATCAGCAGATACTTTTGTTCGGGGGTGTGGGTGGGTGATGGATCTTACTTCCTAACTAACGGCACTATGTACTTTTACAATGTTTTTGTCTGACACTTCCCCTGATGTCTTTTCTCTAATAAATTCAAATTCTCACCAAAGAAATGGACCTATTTTTAAGTTTTGTTGGCCACCATTTCAGTTACCTGGAAAGCAATGGAAACCAGAAATGCTGAAATAGGGTTAGGTTGAAATATTATTCTTTAACGAAACTAATAAATATATATTATGACTATAGGAACAATAAGCACTACAGGCAATGTTCTATTTCGTTCAAGAAACATCTCCACCAATGAACCTACTTTGATGTACCTTGACTACCGTCGCATGGCAACGAATTCAAATGTGTCAACAGAACATGAAAATGCGTTCATTTACTAGTCATAGTTTGATTCCACCAGGATAAAGACAGCACAGTAAGTATATCAATAACACATAAATTAGTGGAAGAGTGTCGATATAGGCAGCCAAGTCTGTGAGCTATTCCTGAAACTTTGATTACTTGTTTCAATGTCAAACCGACATTGGAACATGCAATACAATGCCATTATTTGGGTAGTAAGACATAGCACTGAAACAAAAATAACATGATACGTCTTACATTTTTGGACTACTTAACAGTTGTTAGTGTGTTATTTCTTAGATGATAACAAATTTTTGGTGTACACTTTTGTTGGGTCACCACAGAAGCCACGAAATATGGTAGTTGTTTACGCTGTTTGGTAACGAGTCTTTACAATCAATGTTTTGGACCATTTATAAATTTTACCATTAAAGTAGAATATTGCAATTGAATCTAAGAAAGATGTGTCGGTTAATTGGTGAGTGTGCACTCAGCATTTTAATTATGTCTGTTTTCTAAAATAGTAGTAACTCAATAATAAAAGAGGTGTTCTGTAGGTTTTCTTTTATTATTTTCAGGCTAGTCCCTAGGCCTAATTAGTCATAGTCTGAATCACAGTAGCTTGTTACAAAGAAAATTAGGAGCATCCGTCCATAAACAGGATTTGCTGGCCCAACCTGTAACAATATCCTCTCCCCGCCAATTTCTTATTGACGGTTTCTAATACAATTCCTTGTAACGAATTGACCGATTACGCAATATTCACCCTGTTGCGATTCCGTAAATATTTCTTGAATCAAGGATAGTTTCAATCACTGCAAATTAACTCATAAACGTCTCGATTTAAACTGCAATAACTATATTATCGTATCTAAACTGCCTGCAGCCCCTCAAAATTTCATCAATTCAAATTATCATTCAAGTGATCTAGATGCATTCATTTCTTCAATAGTTCATATAGACTTCTCTGTGACATAAACAACATGTTCTAAACGGGCGCCCCCACAGCTGAGGTGGCACTCACCAGTTATTATAAATTTTTGAGAGAGTGATGTATGTAAGGTGAAGTTGTTTGCATTTTAAAGATGCATAGTGGAGAGAATGTTGGCATACATGTATGCTACTTTCATGTAATGTGGCTGAAATTTCTGCTAACACTGCTAACTAAAATGACTGCTCCCTTGTACTCCAAAATTCAACCTGAATTTGTTTAAAGTACACTATTCTTGGCAGCTATTAAAATATGGATTATCAAATGCATAAAAAGTAAAAACAGTTATCGGCTGGGTTTTTTTTTTTTTGTTTTTTTTTTTTTTTTTTTTTTTAACAATTTACCGCTGAAGTTCGGGAAGTGAAAATGAGTTTGCAAGTAGAGCTAGCACTTTTTTTTAAAGGTGCACATTTTGAGTAAGGCCAAGCTGTATACTCTCTAACCCATATTGCACCCATCAATCATACACCAAAATAAAGGGAATTAGAGGTTCTTTACACAATACCTGATTTATACAAAATCTTTTTAAATAGCTAGTATAACTAGTGAGAAAACCGGGGAAATTCATTTTTTAAAAAAATTCTGATTGTAGAACGCCACCTGCGGGAATTGAAATAGTCTGGTTCCCTGTTAAGTATGCTCCCTACATTACACTCCGCTATGTTGTTATGTACTTCTCAGAGTGACGTGTTTAAGGTGAAGTTGTTATGTATTTTTGAGAGGGTAACGTATATCAGGTTAAGTTATTTGCATTTAAAACATGCACAATGTAGAGAATGTTGGCATATCTATATGTTACTTTGATGTAATGTGGCTGACATTTCTTTGGATATTGTACTTTTGGGAATTGTACATGACCTAAATGATGCTCCCTTGTGCTAAAAAAAAGCCTTGTCTAAAGTACATTATCCTTGCCAGCAATTAAATTAGAAAAACTGAACTATGCCAGACTAGACAATACCAGCTTCTGGAAATGCAACGAATGAATTATCAAATATAAAAAAATGTAAAAAAAATAATAAAAAAGAACTCTTTTTTATAAAAAAAATAAAAAAAATAACATAATTTACATTTAAAGTTCAGGAAGTGAAAATGACCATGTGGAGCTAGCACTTTTATGAAAGATGCACATCTGGAGTAAGGTCAAGCTGTAAACTCTTATAAAGCCATATTACACCCATGAATCATATATCAAAATAAAGGGAATTAAAGGTTCTTTGAACTATACCTAAGATATACAACGTCTATCTTTTAATTAAAAAAAAACCAACAGTATAACCATTAAGGAAAGCCGTGGAAATGTTAAAATACGAAACTATAGAGAGCGACAAATACTGAGGGAAGGCAACTCAGGGAATATTAGCAGCAGGGAACCGGACTAGAATTGAAATCGCAGGATGTTAAAATGTTGACGAAATTTTCGAATGGAGAATAAATTGGACTAATGTCTAAATATCTGATTCTCATATACTTTTTTGTTTAAAAAAAGGTTTTATTGACCTTAAAATATATAATGCATACTTTAACATGGTTGGCATACGTCCGTCTTCAAGAGACGATGATGTACGATTCCTGTTTTAGTGCCTTAATCTGCACCGTTGCGAGTGGCTGAAGAGTCCGACTCTTTCGTGACAGTCTCTGTTGCACTTGCTGCAGGTGAAGGGTGATTCTTGTTGAGGTTGTTGTTGTTTCGCCTTCCTCCTGCCTCTCTGTGTAGCGATGGTTGCTTTTATCCATTCCTCGGCTTTCTGAATGCCTTGTCTGACAGCAAGTCGCCACTCGTAGCGGTTGTTAGCACAGCTCTCCCAATTGTTTACGCTGATGTTGGCCATTTTCATGTCCTTCTTGCAGACGTCTTTGTATCGCAGACGTGGCCGTGTGCCTTCTGCTAGCTCACCGTATAGCAGGTCCTTATGAATGCGGCCTGGATCCACTTTTCTGACATGGCCTAGCCAGCAAGTGCGGCTCTCGCTGAGAATGGTGAACATCGCATTAAGAATTCATGCTGATCCGTTCCAGAACCTCAGTGTTGGGTACTTTGTCCTGCCACAGGATGCGCATAATGCGCCGTATGTATCTCAGAAGTAGTAGAAGAAAGTAAGAATCCGAGCTCAACAACCCCTCTCCCCACCCCTCCAGACCTCCAAACAAATACAAAATACCTAGGTAACGTAATAGAACACCTGTTGCAATCAATAATTGCGCTAAGAATCCGAGCTCAACAATCCCTCTCCCCACCCCTCCAGACCTCCAAACAAATACAAAATACCTAGGTAACGTAATAGAACACCTGTTGCAATCAATAATTGCGCTAAGAATCCGAGCTCAACAATCCCTCTCCCCACCCCTCTAGACCTCCAAACAAATACAATAGAACACCTGTTGCAAAATACCTAGGTAACAGGTAAAATTTAATTACATGATCTTCCAGAATAAGCAAAATGATGTGTCAGACTCAATCTTCCAAATCATTACGATTTAGCAGAGCGTGGCGATTGTGGACTAAATTACGCATTAGAATTCCAGTAAGGTAAGTGGTATTATATAAAATTTTATGTTATATCATACTTCTTTTGATAATCTTTCTCATATTTGCTGATCCTCATGGGTATAATATCTGTTAACATGTTGTCAATAATACGAAATTCATGCATTAAATCGTCCATACTATATTTTACTCCTCTTAGGTAAGATCTTATTTGATTAAGCAGTTTCTTGTAAGTTATAATTGATGTTAAGCAGCCGTGCTTTTTTATCGAAATTTTAGGTTCAACTTTTTTACAAGCTGCTGTAAGAGAAACACCAACACCGGATATGATTAACAAAAACGGGTTTAATGATATACCACTTGAAATTATGCCAGAACTAGTCATTAACAAGGGTAGATATGATATTACTCGAAGGATCTTGTTATAATATTTGTAGCATTTTTTTACGCACCAAAGTTTTTTGTGATAATATTTGTAGTATTGTATTAGTGCGTCAACATCCTGTCCTGGAATATCTTTTGAAATATGATTGAAATCAACTATACTTTTTTTCATTATAATATTTGTTGACATAATCTCAGGCTTGATTAAGTAACTAGTTGAGGTGTTTCAGCCACAAATTCCAGACAATACCAATATGACGCAGCAGTTAATTTTTGGTCATCTGCTATTAGCATAAAAGTTTCTTCAACATCTTTGTTTAACACAATAGACACGGTTCCAGAGAAATTATCAGTCGAGTGACGCCATGGAAATAAGGTAAATATATTAAACTTTACACTGCTAAACACGGAAAATCTATACACACCAGTGACCTCTGCAGTATGTTTGAGAGTTATTTTGCGGCGACCAAGTAGACATTCCAGAAGCAACAGTATAAACAATATTTTTAATCTGCTTGTGAGGAATTTTAATCATACTGGTTTTCTCAACAATACTAGGAATTCCACTAATAATATCGTTGAGTTTTGTGTTAATATTATCGAGTGTAATATCAACAGACGGCGGACTTCCAAAAAATTCGTTATTGGTTTTGTTTATGTTTCTGCGAAAATTTAAAAACGTGGTGATGTGATTAGTAAAATCAGTTTTGAACTTGGTGATTTCATTGTTGATATCATCAACATATTTCTTTGTTACAGCATCAAAATCAAACTCTGGTGTTCTAAGGTTAGTAATGCTATTATTGTTCATGTTGAGAAACGCGTACATTATACTACCACGCACCGACACGTACTTTGATTCCTGATCATCAACATATTTCTTAGTAGCAGCGTCATTATCCTCAGTTGGGTTTCCAAGGTATGTGATCTTGTTCTGGTTCATAACAATGTTCCCCGTAAATAAATAATCTGCTTTTCTAACATAATCGTTAACTGACCTACCCAAATCTTCTATCTTACCTTGATTGTTTAAAGTAACAATATTATTAGCAACTGCAGTAGGATTTCGTACAAGTACATCTGACAGTTGTACATTACTCGTCTTTAATCGTCCTTGTTTGTCCTGGAAAACTACAACTTCATTTGGATCTACACTTGCAACGTTTAACAAATTGTTGATTTCATTTTTGAGATTATCATGAGTCGCATACTTGGATAAGTCACCCTGGTAGCCTTCTGTTAATAAATCTACTGCTAATGTTCCAAATTTTGTATAGTAGCTCATTATACATACCGTTCTACACAAAATTGTTGGTTTAATATAACATAAAATTATACGATGGCGAAGATAATAAACTTTGACACCGAGCGATTGGTGAAGCATAAACATAACAATGAACTTCCAGACTGTCATTATCTTATTGTTGGGAGAACTGGATCTGGTAAAACAAATTTGTTATTAAATCTTTTACTCAATAATAACTTTAACTATGATAAGGTGTATATTTACACCATCAACCCCCAACAAGACAAATACAAATTATTAAACGAGTATAATGATAAACTTCGTGATGAACTTGGCATTGGTGATGATATATTTTTGATAAAACAACCAGAAGAACTCGTTCCAGTGAATGAACTCGATTCGTCAGAGCATAAGATAATCGTCTTTGATGATATTCCGCTAAACAATGAGGAGATGAACAAGATTAGATTATATTTTTCACTATCACGTAATAAAAGATGCAATTCTGTTTATCTTGCCCAAGGTTTTTATAATGTTGATAGGTTTATTAGGCGAAATACGGGTTGTTTCATATTATTTCCCGGACTAGATAATGTGGATGTGAGAAATATTGCAAACGAACAATGTGGTGATGTTACAAAAGATAAATTTATCGAATTATATCATCGAGCAACTAAAGATCGATATAGTTTCTTTTTATTTGACAAGCTAGCGCGTGATCCAACCAAGATGTTTCGTTGTTGCCTTGAGACGTTTCTATGATATAATTTTGTAAAGCGTATAAAAATAATGGACAAACATCAACAGAAAATCGAATTACTAAAAAGGTTTCTCGAAACTCGAGCGGCTTTTAAGAAAAAGGTGGAAGAAGCTCGACGGGGACAAGTTCAAGCAGAAGAAGAAAGAACCAAATTTTTCAAACCTGTTACTGAGGCGATGCTTGGCAAGCAGCCAGAAATACAAACATCATCTCCAGAAGAACTAGCAAAAATGAAAGAAAAGGGTTTGTTTGGTTTACTTGGAGAAAGATCAAAAGAAGAAACTGTAAAAATTGTAAACGAGCTTGTAAGAAACATTGCTGATCCTGCTGCACGACAAGCTGAGTTTGACAGGCTAATGAACAATCCTCTTGAACTTCAACACGCGATAACAAGATTGACGGTTAATCCAGATGAGATAAGAAGTATGATGGAAAAATTATCAGAACAAACTGAAGAATTAACTGAGAAACAAAAAATATTACAAGAAAGTGTGATAAAAATGGTACCTTTTGGAGAATCTATAAAAATTTACAGAAGACAAGCTAGGTTTAAAATAGAAGATGTTGAGTATGAAGAGTTTATTAAAAACAATAATATCATTGATATTGACAAAATTCGAACTTGGTCAGACAAAAACTATAACGATTTGATAGAAAAATTAGAAAGAATTGTAGAAGATGGCTCACGTGCTGATGATGATATTAAAGATGAAAAAGATGAAAAGGATGAAAGAAATATTTCAGTATTAGTTGATCGTATTAGAGATGGAATTATGGCTGAAATTTTACTAAAAACATCAAAACAATATCGAAATAAACCAGGAGGTTATAGTAAAGGTTGGGATTTTAAAAGACTACTCAAACAATATGAAAACATGCGAGATAAAAAATTACCAGAGGAAAGGAATGGAGGTGGAGTTAAAGTTTTTTCATCAAACGCAGACATAGTCGATCGGCTAATGCTGTTGATATCCACTAAAGAAGCTGGTAATGAAAGTGTAGAGATTGATAACGAAATTATTAATATACTTGATCATCTAAGATCGAGTGGATTACTAACATCATCCGAGTACGAAATTTTACACCGCGATCTTATCTAAAATATTAGTATAATGCAAACAACATTATTGCTTGATTCATCACAAATAATAGGAAACAGAGCGAATTTTACAGTAAATTACAACCCACCAATAGAACTAGATCCTGCAAAACAGTATGAGATTGGATTAATTTATTGTACTTGTTGGAACGCCATGCCGAATATTAAAAATGGGGTTAATGATGAAATTTTAATCGTTAATGTTAAACAATCTCCAACATCACAAAAAGAGTTTATTGATATACAATACAAACTACAGATTCCACAAGGATTTTATAACATTACTGATCTAAACAGAACAATAAAAGAGCTTCTAACAAAAGCTGGTGGGAATGCTGATAATTTCGAATTAGCGGCGAATTATAACATCTTACGAGCTAGGATAACAGTGAAAAGAAATATGAAAGTCCTCTTTGGAGAAAGAAGTTTTGGAAAGATGTTAGGTTTTACTAGAGTTTTATACTATACCACCGGTGAAGATAAATCTTTGACATTTGATGGAGAACTACCAGTAGATATCACAGAAGTAAATACAATACTCATCAATTGCTCTATCGCATCTGGATCTTATACGTCAAAAGGCAACCGCGGGCAAACGATATACAGTTTCTCACCAGAAGTCCCACCAGGTTCTCTCATGCAAATCAATCCGCGACAGATTATCTACTATCCAATAACACCTGAGAATCAAATTACAAGCATTACAATGCAACTCACAGACCAATCTGGACGACAAATAGACGTGAACAACGAGATAGTCACGTATTACTTACACCTACGCACTGCCTAGGCATGTGATTTTGTGTACATAATTTTATAAAATGAGACGAAGAAAAGTTTATCGAAGAAAAATCGTAGGTGGATTTTTTGGAAATATATTTACAACAATTGCAGAGAATATTCCAGGAATCGCGCGTAAAGTAGCGCCCATTGCACTTGACGCCGGTAAAGCTTTCGCTACAGGGGCGGCATCTTCAGCAGGCACTGCAGTAGGGCAAAAGATTGCTGATAAGATTAAAGGACCTTCCCCATCAGAAATAAAACGAGTAATATCAGATATTGCGCCAACAGAAGAAACAAAACCAGCTATGATAGCTACAACAAAAAAATTATTGTCGCCGAGTGGTGAAGAAATAGTACGTAAACTTGTAAAGAAAACAATACCGATGACCCCTGCTGCCTTTTAATTTTGTGTAACGATTATAAAATAAAATGTCCGCTAAAAACTATCTCGATCTTGCAGAAGAAATTGATACTGACGATGCTATAACAGAAAATAGAGTATGTCGAGTATTTGGATGAAAACTCGAACGAACCGAATAAAACCGGAGTTAGAACTTTTAACACAAGAGACGAGGACGTGTTTTTCTACTACCCCATAAGGCAATGTTAGAAGTGCGTGGTCAGATATTAACTGTGATAGGTGGTGATATTGCAGCTAATGCAGAAATCGCTCTCGTCAATAATGGTTGGAGCTTTTTTAAGAGTGCACGATACCAACTGGCCAATCAAACCGTAGAAGATATTTCGATGCACTTACCCATAGCGAGTACAATACTAAACATCGTTTCGTTTAGCGATGACTATTCCAGATCAATAGCCACAAATATGATGTGGTTCAAAGATACTGGACTAGGGACAACTGTGTCGAACGAGTTTAAAACTGGAGAGCTAGCTGATGCTGATGTTGCAAACATACTTATTCTAACCCCAGCTGGAGCTGATGCAGCTGCACAACATACTGTTCCAGCATTAACCGCAGATGCAGCTGGTGGTGCTATAGTAGCGAATGCAATAAGAAACGCAAAAAAAACTACGACGATTAAATTTTAACGAAGGATTTGCTAAACGAAAAGCGTTTGCCGCAGAATCTCGCCAAATAACGATGATGCTTCCGTTAAGTACAATCTTTGGATTTTGCCGTGATTATAACAAAGTGTTTCGAGGAATAAAACATACGCTTATATTAGATCGAGCTGATCAAAACGATTGTATAATACACGCCGGTGGAGTGGCTGAGGAACAGTTTTCTATTACAAGATTAGCACTGTGGATGCCTCGGGTTGTCCCTTCATTAGCTAAAATGATGGAGCTCGAATCTTTACTAGCCACCTTTACAAAAAAGATACACTTCCAACAGAACAGGATTTATCAAACAGCCATTCCCAACGCGACTGATTACACGTGGCGTGTAACGACCACGCCCAGCGAACAACTACCGCGACACTTGTTTGTCGTATTTCAACGACAAGCACGTTGTAACCATCAGGAAATGAACAACTCCGTATTCGATAACCCAGACGTTAGACGAATATTTGTGAGAGTAAATTCCAAACAGTATCCTGAAAGTGCAATCGAATGTAATTTTGCCGTAGACGCCACCAGAAACATCTCTCGGCCGTACATGTATCTTATGGAAGCAATGCAAAAATATCAGAACGCGGACAGTGGATCTCAAATATCAATAGAAGAGTTTCGATCGCTCTATCCCATCTTTTACTTTGACGTATCAAAACATTTGGAGCGTGTTGTGGGATCGACTGCAGATATTGAGGTCACGTGGACACTGGGCGATGTGCCAGGTGAACAGTATAACGTATACGCGCTATTGGTTAGTGATCGATTTCTGACCATCGATTCAATCAAAGGAAGAATGACAGTACAAGTTTAATCTAACAACTTGGATACAACATTATGAAAACCAAATACACAACTCGAGAAATATACCTAACATCTGGTCAAGTTGAAAAATTATCAGCAGCTGTTGCTAAACGCAGCTCTGTTTCTTTGATGATCTCTCCGGAAACTTCAAATAAAATTGCAGTAAAAGTCATGCTAACGCAACAGCAAATCAATAAACTCGATCGCAACAAACCTTTTGTGCTGAAATTATCTGTTTCTCAGGTAACTGCAATGTCAAAAGAAGGTGGATTTTTTGGACTAGCGTTATCAGTAATAGCTAGCAAAGTTTTACCAGTACTTGGTACACTTGGACTTGCGGCTGCGCCAGGAGCAGTCTCTGGCGCAACGAAGAAAGCAATCGAAGGTCGTGGTATCAAACAAATCTATCGTTAATTTTATGTAACAGTATACAATAAAATGCCAACGAAAATGTCGCCGAAAAAAAACAAAATCATCGAAAAAAAAGAAAACAACAAAACGCAAACAAACAAAACAAGGAGGAATTATTCCTTTCGCTCCACTTCTAGCGGGACTAGCGGGAAGTCTGCTGCCAAACTTACTAGGAATCGGACGCGGATTAACTCTACCAGGGACCAGACGTTATTGAGCAATTTTGACATCATTGAAAAATTGAAGGACGTTATTGGATTTCGAGGAGTATTTTCCAAGGATGAACTCGATGACATACCAACAGGCGGTTCTTGTGTTGTAAATATTGAAAACTTCAATTATGGCTCTGGCACCCACTGGGTTGCTGTCCACGATAATAATTATTTGATTCGTTCGGACTTCCTCCAAGCGATCTCATAAAAAATATATTTTTAAAAAATTAGATAAAATAAATTATTCGTCTAATCAACTACAGCCGATTGGAACATCAGCTTGTGGTTATTATTGTATCATGTTTGTCAGACAAATGCACCAGAGTAAAAGCTCTGGGAGTAAAAACTTTTTAAAGTTTATTTTACAATTTGATGAGCATCCTTCTCATGCGAATGATAAGATTGCAATCAATTTTATCTAAACTCCTTGATATAATGTCAACATACTGTCTCAAATGCAAAACTAAAACAGAGAACAAGGATGAGATGACGGAAAAAACGAAAAATAATAGAACGATGTTAAAAAGTATTTGTGCAATCTGTGGTAGAAAGAAAAGTATGTTTTTGAAAAAACAAGTAGGATCTAGCGTTGATAGAGTTATCTTGATAGACGATTAATCTTATGAAACAAAATAAAATAAAATGAAATGCAATTGTGATTGTGACAAAGATCTTTGCATAGAACAAGATAAAATCATTACGTACTGTCAACGTTGTAACAACAGAGAAATAATAGGGTTAGGTATAGATATACATAAAATTATTGGTAAATTACCAAAACCAAAAGGCGGTTGGACCTTGCCAGGTCATCGTTATACAGGGCCTTACAATCCGCTAGATCAGCAACTAGATGAAAACGATAATCCATTGCCGGGACAAGAGCCTTATAATCAAGTGGATGCAATAGCGATGCGTCACGATATCTGTTATCGTGATCATGAAAACTCGAAAGCAGATTGTGATAAAGTAATGTTAGACGAATTATATGATATGGAGCCAACAAACATGAGAGAACGTTTTGATAGAAGATTTGTTCAGGGAATGATAGGAGCAAAATATAAACTCGGACTCGGAGAGTCTCGTCAATCGCCTCGCGATCGGGGATAAAAAGTATACGATGATCTTGCAGTCGAACTACACAGACCTAAAAAAAAAGTTTCCGAGACGTAAAGTTGTTGTAAACGCTGTAGATGATATCTGGGCAATAGATTTGGTAGATGTATCCAATCTTGCTCAGTTTAACGATAATAAGAAATATTTGTTTAATGTCACAGATGTTTTCAGCAAATACGCTTTTAGTGTGCCAGTTTCAGATAAAACAGGAACGTCAATCACTGATGCGCTAAAAGAAATAATAACGAGTACCGAAAGAAAACCAAACAAAATTTGGACTGATCATGGAGCCGAGTTTTTTAACAAAAAGTTTGAGCAGTTTCTAGAACAAAATAATATTTAAAAATACGTTACAGGAAATGAAGGTAAAAGCGTTGTTGTCGAGAGATTTAATCGCACGTTAAACGAAAAATTACACAAACATATGACAGCTAAAAACACCAACAGGTACATCGATGACCTTTCTCAAATCGGAGGCGAATATAATAACACGAAACATCGAACCATCAAAATGTCACCCAATGACGCTATAAAAAATCCAATATTAGCAAACGAAAACATGTACCGCAGACATAAATTTAAGGTCGGTGATAAAGTTAGAATCTCTTTGACTAAAAGGATATTTGAAAAAAGATTTACTCCAAACTGGAGCGAAGAAGTATTTGTTGTTGATAAAATTCTTTTGACAATACCTGTAACGTACGCGTTAAAAGATCTGGCAGGGGAACCTATAGTAGGTAGTTTTTACGAACAAGAACTACAAAAAACTGAGCAAGAAGTTTTCGTTATCGAAAAAGTGATTAGGAAAAAAGGAGATAAAAGTTTAGTCAAATGGCGTGGGTATAGTGATAAATTTAACAGCTGGATTCCAACCCGGTCATTTTATCGACTGCGAAATAATGCTATTATAAATTTCCTCATACTTTCGTTTGATAGATACACCTTTTACTGGTTTACATAATGATATTAGATATTGTCTGCGATCGTCAGAGATCGTCATTAGATTAAAAATCTTGACAAAGATGAAATCAAATTTTATATTTTTCTGTCGACCTGAAATTTTAATGTTTAAGAAAGTTCTGATTAACTGCAAAAATACCTGCTGTTCGGTAACGGTAAAATTAAATTTATAATTCTTTTAGCAATGTGATACTTGACATTATATTTTCCAGTGGTTGGTCTGCTATAATTATATCTGTTAACGACGGTGACTATTTCATCATCATCAGACTCGTTGTTATACAAAATATCATCTTCACCATAACCAACAGATTTGTGTATCATATTGTAGCTAGCGTTTTCTGAGTATAGTTGAGCGAGTCGTTTCATCAAGTCCATATTATAATATACTTTTGTCTAATTTTTATTATAAGATGACTGACAAGGTAAAATATCACCAAAAAGTTAATATAATAAACTACCACGAACTGACCGAAGCGGTAAGAAAATGCTTCTCGGGTTATGGTGCATATTCCGTTGAGATTTTTGTAATGCAAGGTGATTCTCATAAAATATTATTAACAGCAGCAGAAAAAAAATTGATGAAAGTGCAGTAGTGACGCTAAAATTTAATCGCCATGATGTTTTAGCACTTGCTCATCATTGTTTAACAATAACAGAACTGTTAAGTATAATTAATCCTCATATCTAAAAATAATACTAGCATTATGCTTGTTTGAAAAAGCTGATTTTGTTGCTCCATCGGCTACAAATTTTACTGCTCTGGGATTTATATTATAATATTTCGCCGCAGCTGTAATTGATTTGAATTTGATCTCCTCATCCGTTTCAAGGTTTAACGAAATAACAGGTTTTATTGGGCATCTAAAATTAATACCACCACCTCGTCCTTTTCTCACATTTTCCTGTTGGGTCACTAGCTCCAGATTTTCCAATCGATTGTCTGTTTTTACGTTATTGATATGATTAATAACCAGACCATTGGGTATAGATCCGTTGAACACCTCGTAAACAAACCTATGACCAGTATAACAAACTTGATCTGTCGATGTTCCTCTAACAGTTACTATAAGATATCCCATATTGTTCATAGAACTAAGAACTTTTTTAGTTTTTCTGTTTCTAATAATACCGCGATCGTTAGCCTCGTATAAATCAAAGACCGGATGCGGCTGAAACTCGTCTTGTAAGGATAAATTTTCAATATTATCATCAGTGACTTTACCGTTATAATGATATACTCGTTTCCCCTCTGGAATGTCATCGCAAAATAACGTGTAAATAAAATCTTTTCTAAACATCGTAATCCTTTCAGTATTATCTCCCTTTACACTAATCGTATAACCCGCTGACATTGCTTTACCAACAGATATTCCAGTAATGATATTAATAACCGAACCAAGTGCATTTCCAGCGTACAGATTGTACTTTTGGTAAACGTGATATTCCTCTTGCTCACGTGCGCTTGTCAGATTTTGTAACATTATACTAATAGTAATTTTTTTATCTCTAATTGTTTTTCTAGCGCATGCGCAGTGTGCGGTAAATTATCAATTAGATATTAGACTATAGTATAGCGATGTTGAAATTGCGTGATATAGCCAAGAAGAGACTTATTGGAGAACC
Source organism: Potamilus streckersoni (assembly GCA_016746295.1). NCBI lineage: Eukaryota > Metazoa > Mollusca > Bivalvia > Unionida > Unionidae > Potamilus > Potamilus streckersoni. The sequence goes on from JAEAOA010001694.1 coordinate 4,194,254, forward strand.
TGTTAAAATAGCGACTGCTTTTGCAGGTTTTGATAATAGTTATCAGTTTGATAATCAAAATGTTTTAAAAAATTTTACTGAAACAAATCTCTTTCATCTGCTACAGACGACTGTAAAACGTGAGCTTGAAAAACACAAGGGTCTAAGATTGTTAGTGCAATATCATGTTGTATTTTCAAAACTACTTGTGACGAAAGAATCTACTGACAAGGAAATTGCAGACCCTTACATCAACGCAAAGTCTAGACGTGTTTTACTTGGTAGTGATCTTTTGTCACTAGCTAATGAAATACACCAAGAAATTTGGAAAAAAAATAGAAGAATTTACCGAATTAGGTTCGGGTTGGAAGTTTGAAATGATCAAGGAAATTTTGTTTCACACGATGAAATATGACGCATTACGCGGTAGTTCGTATATCGACCTGCCACCAAAAATAAAAAATAAACAGTGCTGTATAAACATAAAAAACGTCGATAGCAAATGTTTCCAATGGGCTGTTCTTTCCGCGCTATTTCCAGCAGAAAAAAATGCTGATCGTGTTGAGAAGTATATCAGTCACGTGTCAAGATTAAATTGTGCTGGTATTGACTTTCCAGTGGCAGAAAATCAAATACCAAAGTTTGAAAAGCAAAATAATGTTTCGATTAACGTTTTCGGATTAGATGAAAAAGAAAATGTCTATCCGAGATATATTTCTGAAAAAGCTTCACAATCGACTATCAATTTACTGTTTTATAAAAATCATTACGTTTGGATCAAAAACTTTAACAGACTAGTTGGAAGACAGTATAATAAAAATAACAACAAAAAGTTCTTTTGTTATCGCTGCTTGCACGGTTGTAGAGACAATGAAACATTACAAAAGCATTTGCAGTACTGTAGTGACGTACAAAGAATAACAATGCCATCTAAAAAAGATAGCGTGTTACAGTTTGTCCATCATAATCACAAACTAAAAATTCCTTTCGTCATATACGTTGATTTCGAATGCTTATTTCAACCTGTACTTGGCGTAGAAAATAATCCTAATCAATCGAGTACAAGAAAAGTTCAAAATCATGTTCCGTGTGGAGTAGCGTATAAGGTAGTTTGTTGCGCTGATTCGAGATTATCTAAACCAATCCAACTCTATCGTGGTAAAAATCCAGCTGTCTGGCTTCTCAAGCAATTGATCAGCGAAGTTGATCATATAACTTATCGTTTGAAAAGAGTAACTCCAATGTTAAAATTAACACCTCAACAAGAATCCGATCACGAGCAAGCGAAAATTTGTTATATTTGTGAAAAAGCTTTTGACGATAACAAAAAAGTACGTGACCATTGCCATTTGACCGGACAGTATCGTGGAGCGGCTCATGACCAGTGTAATTTAAAATTTCACGCTCCAGATTTTATTCCAGTTATTCTTCACAATTTTCGAGGATATGATAGTCACATCATCGTAGAAGCTTTTGGTGATCCTGAGATAAAAGCTCATCTAAAACTCAATAATGTCATCAAATGCATTCCAAATAATTTTGAAAAGAATATTCAGTTACGCTAGGTAAATTACGTTTTATTGACAGCCTGCAGTTTATGGCAGCATCGTTAGATGAGCTAGTAAAAGGTTGTAGTAAATTTAATAACCTAAGAGACTGTTTTGGAGATAAATTTAATCTACTAGCTAAAAAATGAGTTTTTCCTTACGAATATCTCGACGATTGGAGTAAATTTGATGAAACATCTTTACCTAGCAAAGACAAATTTTACTCGCAACTTAAAAATGAAAATATCACTGATGATGAGTACAAGTATGCACAAGATATTTGGAAAGAGTTTGATTGTGAGACTTTTGGTGATTATCACGATTTGTATTTGAAAACTGACGTGTTATTATTAGCAGATGTTTTTGAAAGTTTTCGAGAAGTGAGTTATAATAATTACGGACTAGATCCTTGCTGGTATTATTCTGCCCCCGGACTGTCATGGGATGCTCTGTTAAAGTTTAGTAAGGTAAGGTTGGAATTACTGACTGATGTTGATATGTTCAATTTTATCGTAAAAGGTATCCGAGGCGGTATTAGCGTGATAACGAAGAAATATGCTGAAGCAAACAACAAATATTTGAAAGAGTATAATCCTGACCTTCCTTCGAAGTATATAGTTTATCTAGATTGTAATAACTTGTACGAGTATTCGATGGCAGAATCAATGCCGTTTGGTGGATTTCATTGGATCACGGCTGATCAATTTCTATCAGAGACAGAAAAAAAGATACCCGACGATGTTTCGTATTTCGTTGAAGTTGATCTCGATTATCCAACTTCGCTACACAAATTGCATAACGATTACCCTTTCTGTGCGGAATCGATGGTTATAGAATATAGTTTGTTATCAAAAGAACAACAAGCGTTAGCATTACCAAGACAACATTCTATGGTAAAGAAACTAGTACCAAATTTGCTTCATAAACGTAATTATGTTTTGCATTACAAAGCTTTAAAACAAGCAGTCGATGCTGGTCTCGTGTTGAGAAAAGTTCATCGCGTACTAAAATTTAATCAGTCGCCGTGGATGAGAGGTTATATTAACTCGAACACTACAAGAAGAGCTGCGGCAAAAACTGATTTTGAGAAAAACTTTTTCAAACTGATGAACAATTCTGTTTTTGGTAAGACGATGGAGAATATTAGGAAACGCGTAAATATCGAACTAGTCAATGATGTCAATCGCAGAAACAAACTTGTGTCAGACGATGATTTTGTGAGCATGAAAATTTTTAATGAGAATCTTGTTGCGATACAAAGAAGAAAAACAAATCTAAAACTAAACAAGCCGATCTACGTTGGAGCTTCAGTGTTAGATTTATCAAAGTGGCTGATGTATGATTTTCATTATAATTTTGTTAAAAATCAATGGCCGGCTAGTAGATTATTATTTACTGATACTGATTCGCTCGTATATGAAATCGAATGCGAGGACGTCTATCAGGATATGCATGATAATAGATATCTGTTTGATCTTTCTGATTACCCACGTGACAGTAAATTTCATGACGACACAAATAAAAAGGTTATTGGTAAGTTCAAAGATGAAATGAACTCGAGCGCTATTAAATACTTTATCGGATTACGTAGTAAAATGTATGCCGTATTGTTAGACAATAATAAAATAACAAAAAAAAAAGCAAAAGGTCTGCCTCGTGATTTTGTTAAAAGGTTTATAAAATTTGATGACTACAAGTATGCGCTTGATGGCGGTGTTCGTTTTATAAGAGCTATGTCAATTCGGACAAATCATCATAAGCTCGAAACAGATGTCCTTATCAAACGCGGTTTGAGCAATTTTGATGATAAACGTTATTGCGAAAATGGGGTAGATACATTTGCACTTGGGTATTGTCACGATGATAGATCTATACTTGACATTATCTTTGCAAACTAAAATTTTATCTAAACTTAAGAAATAATGTTTGAAAATTTGACAGTGACAAATAGCTACAGTAGCAAAATCAAATATCTAATGATGGACGACAAACCATTGACAGTTGAAATTAATAATGAAACATCAGGCATATGCTTTAGTGGTACCCGTGACAAGTTAAAACTTTCGCTCATCAGATCTGATGACAGCGAGTATTTTAATTATCTCGAACAATTGTATCAAAAGTTGCTAGCGGAATTTAAAAACTTTCACTGTCCGATTAGTCAGCAAAAATACACCAAACTTACAATTGATCTTGATCGGTCAAAGGTGTATTTTATCGACAAAAAATACCCTCTTAACAAATCACAAATAAAAGATTTGTTTGAGTCCCGTCGTTATGTGAGCGGTAAAGTAAAGTTTAGCCTCTATTACCATGATAATGAAATATTTCTTTAACAGTTGGTAATGAGGTATAATACCACTTACCTTACTGGAATTCTAATGCGTAACTTAGTCCACAATCGCCACGCTCTGCTAAATCGTAATGATTTGGAAGATTGAGTCTGACACATCATTTTGCTTATTCTGGAAGATCATGTAATTAAATTTTACCTGTTACCTAGGTATTTTGCAACAGGTGTTCTATTGTATTTGTTTGGATGTCTAGAGGGGTGGGGAGAGGGGTTGTTGAGCTCGGATTCTTAGCGCAATTATTGATTGCAACAGGTGTTCTATTACGTTACCTAGGTATTTTGTATTTGTTTGGAGGTCTGGAGGGGTGGGGAGAGGGGTTGTTGAGCTCGGATTCTTACTTTCTTCTACTACTTCAGATGGAAGCTATTGAGTTTCCTTTCGTGGCTCGTGTAGGTGTTCCATGCCTCGCTACAATGGAGAGCGAGCTGGAGATGTTGGACCCAAGGTATGTATAGTTCTCAAACAACTTCAAGGTTCTACCCATCAATGGTGATGGTTGGAGGGGAGTCTGCATCCTGCACCATGACATTCGTCTTCTTTAAACTGATGGTCAGTCCGAACCCTTTACAGGCGTGGGATAGTCGACATACCAGCAGCTGAAGTCCATCTTCCGTATGTGATGTCAAAACTGCATCATCAGCGAAGAGCAATTCACGGATGAGAACGTCTGTGACTTTGGTCTTTGCACGGAGACGTTTGATGTTGAACAGTTTGCCGTTTGCCCTGGTGTGGATGTACACTCCCTCGCTGCAGTCCTTTAAGGCGTACTGGAGGAGCATGGAGAATAAGATGGCAAAGAGGGTTGGTGCAAGGACACAACCCTGCTTTACTCCACTGTTAACTGGGAAGGCCTCTGATGTTGCGCCTTTGAAGCACACTGTGCTTTGAGTGTTCTGGTGAAACGATGTGATGACAGGGAGCAGTCGAGGAGGGCAGCAGACCTTCTTCATGAGCTTGAAGAGTTCGCTCCGGCTGACCAGGTCAAACACCTTTGTCAGGTCTATGAAGGCAATGTAGAGGGGCATCTGCTGCTCATGACACTTCTCCTGCAATTGACGTAGGGAGAAGATCATATCTATATTTGACCGGCCAGCTCGGAAGCCACACTGGGATTCTGGGTAGATACAGGAGACTAGGGTATGCAAGCGCACCAGTGCGAAATCCTTTCCGACGACATACAATATTTTAACCATATGGCAAAATTTTTACATTTTGTTACTTTAAAAAAGAGGTAAAGGAAATGAAGGATAGTAAAAGTATATTGCTACAATGTAAGACATAGCAAATGTTGTTTTTATTTTGGTGTTATGTTTTACTACTTTAATAATGGCCTTACATAGCCAGTTCCGATGTCGTTGACATCGGAACGAGGAGTCAAGTTTCAGGAATATCTCACACACTTGGTAGCCTATACCGACACTCATCCACTAATGCATGTGTAATTAATATACTTACTGTGCTGTCTTTATCCTGGTGGAATCAAAATATATTAGCAAATGGAAGCATTTTCATGTTCCGTTGACATACATTTGAATTTGTTACAATGCGACGGTAGTCGAGATATGCCGAAGTATGCTCCAGTAGGTTCATGTGGGAGATGTTTCTTGAACGAAACGAAACATTGCTTATAGTTCCAATAGGCATAATATATATTTTTTTTATTGGTTTCGCTAAAGAGTAATATTTTAACGTAACTCGATTTCGATATTCCCGGCTTTCACCCCTTTCCTGCCAACTGAAATATAGGCTAACACAACATGAAAACAGGTCCATTTCTTTGGTGAGAATTTGAATTTATTGGAGAAAAAAAAAAAAAAACATCACGGTAAGTAAAGTCTGACAAAAACATTGTAACTTTACTTTGTACAGAAACGTCGTTATTGGTTGACAGTTATGTGTGATATTCCTGAAAATTTGACTTTCGTTACACTGTTAATCAACATCAAAACATGCTTCACAGCGCCATTAATCAGGCCGTAAGATCCATCACCCATCAAAAAAAAAAAATATCTGGGTGATGGGGCTTACGTTCTAGGACTAAGTAAAAGTAAATTGTTTATCAGTATGTCAAATAATAAAATATAATAGAGACAAACAGTCATACATACAATTATAGTGCTATAAAAGATATACAATTTCACAATTGAAAAGAAAATTATACAATTTTATATAATACATTGGTATTAAGGCCATTAGGATACAAAGTATCTAATTTATGTATCCAATAAGTCTCTTTTATAAGTCTGTTCATGTCTCCATGCACAATATCTATTGGCATGAAAGAAAAATCGAGTAGACAGTGATTATTTTACTGATTCAGGTTTCATTAGAGACTCGTGTATCTTTTAGATCCTGTCGTATATATATATATATATATATATATATATATATATATATATATATATATATATATATATATATATATATATATATATATATATATATATATATATATATAGTTGTTGTGATTATGCATTGTTTTTATGACGTTACCTAATGACGTAATTTCTTATGAAGTTACTTAATGACGTAATTGTTATTTTAGCCTGTAAAGACGTCATCCGTTTATTTCAAAACATTTTGTGCCTGAAGAAGCATATATTATATGCGAAACTAGTTGCACGGAATTATCGGCGTTTGTGTTGTTTTTTTTAATCCCAATTATCAGTATGTCAAAATTAGCATTTCTGCAAAAAAATATGAGAGAGTTTAAAAATATCGACATACTCATTCACACAAACATATTTATGGATTTTTACGTAGCTTTAACAGTTTTTCAGTCATATCGCTGCGATATCTGCAGTGTGGCAGTTTATAGTGATGTATAGCACTGCGGCATCATGCCACATACATGTTGGATGATATCCCACCCAGTCATATTATCTTGACATAACGCCGAATAGTGCTAATACTGTACTAACCGATTAATGCTGAGCGCCAAGCGAAGCAGCAGTTAGTACCATTTTTGTAAGTCTTTGGTATGATTCGGCCGGGAATCGAACCCACGACCATCCGCATCCGAGTCAGACGCCCTAACCATCTGGCGACCGGAGGTCTCTCTCTCTCTCTCTCTCTCTCTCTCTCTCTCTCTCTCTCTCTCTCTCTCTCTCTCTCTCTCTCTCTCTCTCTCTCTGTGCAGGAATTTTTGCTTTGGGGGGGTATCTGTTACGGCGGGGAGAGTTGAGTTGGTATGGTAAGCAGTCAGAAACTAAAGCTAATATTTACTAACCATTTTGAACAGAATCTTGTGGCATATTTTCAGCTTCATTTGCATGATTAAATACACACACACATACTTACATACATATATTATATATTATTATTATTATATTGCAGTATGATTTCTGGGATTGTCAAGTGACCACCCCCTTTCCCCCTTTGCTTATGCTGCAGGCGTCCATGCATGTGCTCTTTATCGGTGATAAACCACTAGATGTATACATTTTTCATTAAAAAGAAAGAAGGCTTGCTGAGTTTACTTTTAATGAAAAAAAATATAATACGAGTGGTATATCATTCATACAGCGTACATAATATACATATATTTTATTTGTATCACGTGCAAATGCACACATTTGTCCTTTGAACGGATTTAAAGCTGAGTGAATGAACTCACATCTCTCTCTAGTGTGCCCAGTACAAAATGTAGTTTTGTGCCCTTTTTTTAACTATTCACTATCTTGCATATCGATAAGTTAATTGTTTTCCTGTTTGAGTTTACATTATTATTCAGGCAGATTAAAGCAATATAAGACAATGCTTATGATTTTAATATTTCATGGTTTTTCCCATGTATCTTGCTACGATGGACGATGGCCGTGGAGGTGGGTGGGAGATTTTGGACATTTTCATACCAATTTTAGAACATTACAATAGGTTTAAGAAACTAGAACAACAACAACAACGTATTAAATTTGTTACGGTATGTGTACCTCATAACCCACTTGTTGACAATCTATTGCAACTTTATATATGTCATATTATGAACAATGTTGATAAATCCTTACGAAAGTGTAAACATACCGTTGCGACGAACCATATTTTTGAATGTTACTTGGTGTACGTTCAGTTTTAAGGTTTCATTCAGCCCAGATTCTTTTTATGTCTCAGTCCAGATTTCTGCGTATTTAGTCCCTTAAACATGAGAGGAGGATGGGGAACGGAAAGCAGAAGGATTGAAATGACATTGAGTACCATATTCAATTCACTTTGAAAATGATAATTATTAATACCTTTTATCGTTATTTTCATACGTCACTAATAATTAATGAGTGGAAATTCAACAATGAAATATAGGCCTCGAAACGAAAGCACACAGTTCCACGAATGTTTATATATGGGTATTATTGCGCCATGATTGTATTGATATATCAAACTGCTCTGTACCCAGGTACATTATTAGGTATATTTAAGTGTCTGGTTATTAGCATTCTTTTTTTTTTTTTATTTCATTACATGTTATTTTAATGTAAGACTGTTTGCTGGACTTGACCTTGCCCAAAATTGTGTTCATTTCTGCTTGACCTGATTGACTTTTTTTTTCTTTATTTTATTTATGTAAACAACTAATAATAGCTTCGTTATTCTCTGTAGGTATAAGCTTATTACCAGGCTTATTATTGTGGTAAAATGGAGTAAATATGTTGATTTGGGTTGGTTTTAGAAATTACAAAGTGACTTTTATAGGCTATTATGTTGTAAATACAATGCTCATTCTACAAGGTTAATTTCCATTAGGTAATAGTAGTTTATAGAAAATTCTAATTGTGACATGAGGTGATGCAGAGAACTGTATTATCTTGTGACTGTGGGGATTTTACCAGTCGTGCTTTAAGCATCTAGCAATTTAATTTTATTTATGTTGTTGCCAGTTTGGACTGAATTTTTTTTTCTTCGAATTATTGAGTTAAAGTGATTATTTTTTTAGGAAATATAAAAGTGCTCCAACAAAATTCTTGGATACAGACATTCACTGGAATTTATACTGAAATCAAACCTGGAATATTTATGTGATTTAACATGATACTGTTGACACATGAGTACTTCGTAGACTATAACAGACACATCATCGCCTTCAATTTTGGATCTCTGTGGGACTTGAACTGAGTACTATTCAGGACTTTTTGTTAATAGGACTTGTATTTTTAATCCTTTGATTATTTATGGAATTATTTCATAATACCGTGTTTGTCTAAATTAAAGTTAAAAGCATCGATCCTTTTAAAATGATACGATCTTAGCATGTCTCTATTATATCTACATTTATAAATATATTGTTTTGCATATAGAATTATTGGATTATTTATATAATCAGCCTGAATTTTGTCTTTAATTCCAAAGAGAATAGTTATGTTTGTTAATTGTAAATTATCTCTATGACTATATTTACTTTTATTCATTGCTAGTTAGCATTTATAAAAATGGTTACTTATGTGACAATCCCAAAAAGTATGAGAAATTGTCTCTGTATGCAATATACAAAAAGTATGAGAAATTGTCTCTGTATGCAATATACAAAAAGTATGAGAAATTGTCTCTGTATGCAATATACAAAAGGTATGAGAAATTGTCTCTGCATATAATATGCAAAAGGTATGAGAAATTGTCTCTGTATATAATATACAAAAGGAGCAGAGCTCATTTTGGTTAATTCTTATTCTTTAGTAAAATGCACTTGTAATCAAATTTTTTAAATGTAATTTCAGCTGCAACCATCAATAATATTGACATTTTGAACAGTAATATAAAGACTGTATCAGTCGTCATCGTCCGAATAGCCAAATTCAAAATCTGTTTTCATCTAGAGTTTGGCACTTCATTGTTTCCAATTAGTTTATCATATTTACTTGTACATCCTTTTTATTTCTTCTAATAGATATACACGACAATATTGTATTGTCATATATACAAAACTTAGTTTCTTATGACTTTAAAGCTGAAAGCACATCTTGAAAATCTATGAAATTAATGATAATAGAAAATCTATTTTAAAACTTCAGAAACTTATTCAAGAACGATCCACATGCATTAAGTCATTTACAAATGTAATGCCGTTTTGAAACCATGTTTTGTAATACACACTATTTCCATCCATTCTAATAAAATGATTAAACCATATTTTGTGTTTCTGTGTTTGTGTGACTATAATGAATGATCAAGTTAACTCTAAATATGCTTCAAAGACATGTAGCCAAAACAAAATAAGCTCCTTTTCACACAGAATTGAGAAATCTGTTACACAAAAGAAATTATCAATATTTTATTTTATTTTATAGTAACAAACACTATTACTGAGATTTACTAGACAATATTCCTTTAAGCCATGCCACTTTCAAAATATTCAGAAACTTAAATATACCCCCTCATGATAGTCCTTCAGAGAAATATTTTGTCCCTTTGACCCATACAATACAAACGTGCAAAAAAGTATATAACTAAGAACCTGTTTTGAGTTCATTTGGTAATGATAATTAAAGATAATTAATTGTAGAAATAGTGTCACACTTTAGCGCAGCTATCCTTTCAAATCGAGTTAAAATTTTCTTATTCCACTGAATTAGCAGGTTCTTAATTTAGCGATTTTTAGATCGATAATTAAGAGTTGTAATTCTTATACAAAATAGTTGAAAACCTTTTAACTAAAATAACAAACTCAGTACAACCCTATCAAAGTTTATACTCTGGAGAGTATTTTTGTTGCTACCAGTTCTGCTCCAATCCAAACTACCTTTTTCTTATTTATACTTAGGCCAGAAAATTTTTAATATTACAAGTACATAGAACGATGTAAATCAGACATTAAGACTTTCTTTGAATCATCACGAATAAGTTATACATCGTAAGCATAGTGTGAAAGAACATAGGGCTAAATAGCTCAGTACACATGATAAAAATATATGGAGAGAGTGGATACCCATGTCAAATTTCTTTTTCTATATCAAACCAGCTGGATACTTGTCTATTAATAATTGCTCAAAATCTGATGTTAGTAGTGAAGTTTTAACCAATCATTAGTAGTGAAGTTTTAACCACTCATTAGCAGTGAAGTTTTAACCACTCATTAATAGTAAAGTTTTAGCCACTCATTAGTAGTGAAGTTTCAGTCACTCATTAGTAGTGAGTTATATGAACGGGGTCTCTTTTATCACGAATTATCCAAATATTATTGTCTGTCTACGCAATAAATTTTATTAAAATAAAGTATTTTGATCATGAAAGTGGTTAATAATTACTTCTCTTCGTCTGTCGTTCATCACAATAATGATGTTTCCAACTTTAAAAGTTGACCACTCATATACAGCACCATCTTCACGAATTTCATTTTTCGCATCACGGATAAGGTTGGTTATATCTATATTTGTTAAAGCTAGATCTTGTATCGAAACACTAAATTTATATCTTTGTAGTCTGTCAAGGTCAAATCTAGTAGCAGATGGTTCAATTGTGGGTAATTATTCCTCCATCATTTTAATTAGGACAAATATTCAAATTGAAATTTTGTATATGTATATATATATATATATATATATATATATATATATATATATATATATATATATATATATATATATATATATATATATATATAATGATTAAAACAGAAAATAAGTGTATTTGGTTGAAAATTGGACATATTTCTTATTGTAATAAACCATGCGTAAACAAATACTGCGGTTACCATATGCAAAGTATCAGACATGGAAGTACCGGGCCAAAACCATGTGTTCAATGTGATATTGCAGTCCGAGGAAAAACACAGCTATGTGAAGATTGTGGTGGTAAAAATATAGAGAACTTAAACGTTATTATGACCAAAAAATTTACATCGATAGGTAAATCCCCTATAAAGACAGAAAAGGATTATATGACAAGATTTGAAAAAAATGATTTAGACAAATAAATATTATATATGGAGTAAAAAGAATTTGTGAGACATCCAATATATACGAATTACGAAGCATCCAAAGATTGTGTTATTCGAAACTGTAGATTGAAAAAAAAACAGTCGGTAGTCTTAATAATACTGGTTATTTTATATTTGCCATTGGACGAAAAATATATCTATCACATAGGTTCATATTCGAGTGTTTTCATGGAATTATTAAAGATAGACTTGTAATTGATCATTTGGACAGGAATTTTCAAAATAACCATTTATCTAACCTGCAAGCTATTACGTAGATTCAGAATTGCACACGTGGAAATACAGGAAGGTGTAAAACACTCGGAAAGAGAGCGGTTATATCAATAAATACAGAAACAGACCAAGAAATAATTTCCCCATAAATAAACGCAGTTGCTAGATATTTTGAAATATATCCGCAATCGGTACAATTTGTCGCAAATAAAATATACAAATCTGCATATTCAATAAGGTATGACCAAAAGATTATATTTGAATGCGTATAATAACTGTGCATTCTTAACTCAGAATAATATTATTTTACTTTATATAAAGTTCGACTCTATCAATATTGCCAAGGGTTTCTTTTAGCTACAATTACATTTATGGGCCCGCCTTCACCGTCGCTTACCTCAGTTTCGCTGTCATTTATCACAGAATCAAATAACATTTTTTTTTTCAGTTGTACTAAACGATTGTCTATGCTTTTTTAAATCTCGTATTCGTGAGACAGTACACTTTTTATCTTTTCGATTGAACGCACGAGAGGCGTGAATAGTCTTACCTGTTTGTCATCTACGATAGCTAAAGATTCTAACATAGAATTATGTATCAATTTCATGAATCTGTAGTTGGAAGGTAACGTGAATTTATTCTGAAATTTTCTCTGCTGTAATAATTCAAAATCATACACAATTTTTTCAGTGTCGAGGTTATCGAATAAATTTATTCCTTCGTGCTTTAATCTTTTAATAACAGAAACAGAATCAGCAATATTTACACCGTTCATTATATATATATATATATATATATATATATATATATATATATATATATATATATATATATATATATATATATATATATATATATATATAAGTAAAATGGCATTAATGACTGCCACGGCGATTCAAACGCGTATCCGCATGTACCACATTCACACGGTTACCCCATTAGACTATGAATTTGTCTTGCATACTTCTGTTCAGATAGTTAATGTATGTGACTTATGCACGAGAATGCACAGGGAAATTATGTACGAGCAGTAAATACTGAACAAAATTATTATTATTATAGAATTGTATTATGAATTTGATTTGATTCTCAAACATAATACAAAAAATATATTATAATCACGTTGTATTTTGTTCGTGAGTTATCGTCCGTTAAAGATTTGTTTACGAAGATATAAATAACTTTTGACCTAAATATGTAAGTGAACTGGAATTTTAGGTTATAGAGGCAGATATAAGTATCAATATCTCTCCGTGTTACACTTTTGGTGTTCGCTAACACCTAATTGTTTGTGAATGACAGATAATTAGGTAATAATTGTCTGAAAAACGATATATTTTGTCCGTATGCAAACATCGACAATATGTTACATTCATTCACAAAGGGAAACAATTATCTATTGTTCAACATAGATTCAGAGCGTAGTTATCGCGCTTTGTTTACTTATAATTCAGTTAAATATCTATTATAAATATTATTAATAATGAATATTGGAGAGCCCCACTCATCTAGATTAGCTCGAGAACGTCTAGAGGCAATTAAAAAATATATACCCGTTCTTGATGCAGTTAAAAATCAACTTCAGTCACGTCTGGAATCTAAAATTGAATTTGAAGAAGTCACTAAAGAATTATTTAAACCTATTACTGAGACCACTAAGGATATTCAACCTCTGTTAGAGAAAATAGCAGAAAGAACTAAAAAAAAAAACAAAAAAGAATTTTTAGAGAACTTCCAGTCGAAATAGCTGCTGCTCAACCAGCACAAGAAGCAATTGAAGGCGCTGATGTACCAGCCCCTAAACAAGGGAGTAGCAAATTTATTAGTACAGCTGAATTGATCAATAAATTTGATGAAGTAATTAGGAGTATTAAAAATGAACAACAACTTGCTGAATATGCTCTGGACAGTTTTTCTCAGCGAGATAAATTAATGAAATCTGAACGATCTAGATATTTTAAAAAGCGTAATCAGTGGCAAAAAGCATTTTATCGCATACGCATGAATGTTGAAAAAGCTAGAGCTGATGATCAATTATATCAGAGTTACATATGGAGCATTGATTATATGTGTATATCAAGAAGAGGAGAAGAAAAAGAAAAAGCAAAACAAGAAAAAGAAGAAAAAGAAGCAGAGAAAGAAGCAGACGAGAAAGACGAGAAAGATAAAGAAGGGAATTAAGAGAACTAGATGAAAAAGAATATGAAGCTTTAATAAAAGAAATAAAAGAAAGTGAAAAAAGAAGTAGTTCAACGACTATCACTACGCACTGATGTAACTGAAACACTATCACGTACTGAAGTAATTGAACAACCATTACAAACAAGAGATGTGACAGAAAGACATGGGCCATCTGACACTTCTTCAGGAAGTGGTCTTACAGCACAGGAAATTTGTCTTATTACTTAGTGTCCTACCAACGTCCTTGCTGATGTTGAACAACTGGAAATTCTGATTGGAGGAAAACGAACTGGTAATAATTCCCCAGAAATCATTAATGAAGTATCAGATATTTCTAAAAGATTATTTACAGGCGGTATGATGGATATTAATGTATATCAGTCTCTCATTAATGAAATCGCCGATGATTATTATAGTGACTAAGTCACTGAACTAAGTATGTAATTAAACATAATGACTATTTAATAAAATGATAGTACATAGTACTCAACGTGGACAAACCATGGTCAGAGCAATTAACTCTCGAATACCGATTTACAGGGCAACCTTCGGAGATGGGTTAGGTGATATTGTGCAGGGTCTTTTAAGAAGAATAGCCCTAAAAGCAATACCAATTGCAAAGCAGCTGGGTATGAAAGCTATTGATGTTGTTCGTGAAAAAGGTACAGGTGTTGTTGGTAATATTGCTAGTAAAGCATTCTAGGCGATTAAAGATAGACTAGCACAATTAATACGCAGACCTCAAGCAGTCCGACCTCAGCCGGTAAAATTACCTAGCACTGAATTAATGCCCGCAAATATTAGTAAAAAAAAATCAAGTTGCTAATCAAAAACTAGCAGAGTTGGCTGATATACCTTTATCAGAAAAATAGAAAATATAACCGCGAGTCTCATAGCAGGATGTGGTCTCACTTCTCGAGGTGGTCTTCGTTTTAAACGATAATAACTATAATAAATATGTTCAAACGTATAAGTAATCCTGTATTTGACATGGACGCACCAGTCCTCAAAGATGAGTCTATACGTGATTATCAGTATTATTCTTACGACACACGAATTCCAAATCAGCGTGGAAGGATTGAACTTCAGGTTCATGATACAAGTATATATTTCTTACCCTCCGAAGCAGTTATTGAAATAGAAGGTGAAATATTAAAAGCAGATAATACTGAATACGACGCTAATGTCAGTGTTCGTTTTGTTAATAATGGTATAATGGCGTTGTTTGATAGCGCTACGTACATGATTGACGGAAACATACTGAATCAATTCAAAAGGATATTGACGTTGCTACAACAATACTTGGTCTTGCAAGATACAGTGACGATTATTCAAGATCAGCTAGTCCATCAATTATGTTTGTAAAAGATACTTCTAATTTTCCAGAATATCAACAAAATGAAATAGGACGACCACAGAATTTTGCTAGAAACACTAAAGTATGATTATTAATGTAGATCCAGATTTCAACTTAGGATTTAGATCACGTCGAGCGATGTTAAAAGGAAATATAAGAGTATTTTCATGTGCAATTCCACTATCACATATTTTTGGATTCTGTAGAAATGTCAGAAAAGTCATTTTCGGAGCCAGACATACAGTTGTACTAGTACGAAACGCAACAGACAATGATGCAATATGGAGACCCGTCGGTGATGCTGGTATAGTAATTCTTACGAAACTTTCATTATAGATGACAATGATGACTTAGTCAATATCTGAAGAACAACTGTTACTATCTTTCATGAGTCAAGGGGGTAAATCAATGCTATCATGGCTGACAGTGACCACAGATGCTATCCAGAGTAATATTAACGGTTTATTTACATGGCAAATAGCCTCTAAGCAAGGTGATTCTGCACCAAGACACATATTTATTGCATTACAAGATGCTGCACGAGTAAATGATCAAACGCGTAGTATTATGATATTTGACAGCCTTGGTGTTTCTTAGGTTTCATTAAGGATAAATGGACATCAAGAACCATCCGAGGATATATTACTGAATTTCGATCAAAATCATGTAGCACGTGCATGTCGTCGTCTCATGACTTTTATGGGCCGTGATCAAAATGGGTTTGGATCGTGGACACTAGATAATAAAATTATCAAACACATCGCGGAGATCACTGGTATATATAAGATGTCCGTACTTAGCGTTGCAAATTTTAAAATATCCACTACATCTCCATGGAGAGGGAGACATCAACTGGCGATTTTTCTAAAACTGTATCTGTCTTGTTATATAAAGATTCTGAAGAAACGTTTACGCTGGATTCATCGAGTAGAAGTTTGTCTCAAAGTAATTACTGGTGGTGTTTGGAATTTGTAGCTCAATTAATTACTTAACGTCATGATAGAATGGACCAAATGACTACGTCATCTATCGACCTTTAACGTCACAGATATAATCAAGCATGTGAATATTTAACTAAACTAAAAATATCATCGACCATTATACAGTAAAAGTAAAAAAATATCGTAGACATATGGTTGTTATTTATATAGTTGTATAGTCAGTTTCTGCTATTGTTGCTGGATCTGGATTAATATTACGACAGCTCCAGCAATTATAACAATTATTATTTCAACTTCAACGGCTATAGCAAGTGTTCTTAGTATTATTGCTAAAAAATAACCACATGAGCCAATGATAAATTACGTGAGTATATGATAAAGTTGCATACAGCAACAGCAACCTACTCTAAACTATCTGGGTATATTTCCACGTATCTCAGTGATGGTAAAATATCTGACGAGGAGTTCGTAACGATAATTAAAACCTACGATGAAGCATTCAGAATCACTAACGATTCTGGTGACAATAACCAAAGTAAAATAAATGGAGAATTAAACAATAATAATAACAGTAATGTCAGCGCCTGAACATCGTTCGGATATTGAGTCGAGAGATTTATTACAGCAGATCGTCACTAACACAACTCCTTCAAAAACAAACATGATATCGATAAGTTCGACCAATCCTGAATTCAGCGTTAACTTTCCAACTGCAATTCCAGTAAAAGAGATAGCATTAGTTAAGTTACGGGTTTATTATAGCTGGCCTAATATTAGATCAAAACCATTTGGTGGACTACAGCCAAATAATTCATTAGTATTCGCAAATAAGAATAAATCTGATGAAACTCCGAATTGGCAAGTAGTTAGTATTCCAACTGGCAGTTATCAAATAAAGCAAATTAATGAGAAATTCCAGCGCAGAATTAAGTCTATTAGTGGGAAATAATCGAAGAGAGCAATTACTGTATAAGAACCAACATTATCGTCGGCGATTGAAATACATTCTCCTGACTATGCTGTGGATATTTATCAGAGTTCGATTAGATCAGTGTTAGAATGACCTGAAGTTGCACCAACTTATCAAGGTCCGCCAGAGCCCAAAATCGAGGAGTTTAAAACAGATAACAGAAAGCTTAAGAAGATTCCTGATTACAAAAAATGTATCCATGGACAGTCAATAATTTTTGTTGTTGACAACACCGAGAGTATTCCTAATCTAAGGGAAATTTACACGAGACGACCTCCATAATGGCTTTTGAATAAAAATACTTGTCAATGCTGTAAATAGGGCAATGAATGATGAATTTAATCATTCTTTCAATGTTGTTCAAAATCATATTACCAGCATAATACAGCATTACAGTGATAACACAAAAGAAATTAGCCTTGAAGGAATTCGACATTTGAATTCAATATTGTATGATTTTAATTATCTTAAGCATATTTTAGTCAGGAATGTACGTTATCATCTGAGATCTGTAGCTGTTATTTCCGATAAGGTCAAATAAGCAATATCAAATAATCTTGCATCTGAAGTAAATATTCCTGATTTTATTAATATCGATGAATATTTTCCAAAAATACTTAATTCATGGAAAAATTAGCACCACTGACAACAGTTCTCAAATATAATAATGACTAATATGGAACAGGTCGTCATATCTCGCCTAATATTGTTAATATAACATCCACCATCGCACTGAATTTAGTAGGCGATATAATTGACAGCAGTTACCACGTCGACCTCTCTAAGTCTAATCAGGCTCAGCAGGGATATATATTATACTCGTCCAGTATTCAAACACCCCCAGGGTGGTTTATTGTATCTGAGCCAATAAATCAATTCTACCTGCGTGTACATAATCCATTATTGTCGAGAATGAATTTCAAACTTACAAATCAGGATGGAAATATTATTGACTTAAGAAACGAAACTCTATCTATTAATTTATACATACGCTCGTAGATTGGTCTGGATAAAATCTTTGGTTAACTCCCTTGACAGTCTGTAGCAGCAGAGAGGGTGAAGGACAACAATTGAGTCGCTTTACAAATAAACAAAATCATGAAAAAAATAACTCAATAATAGCATAACAAAACTGAGCTAACCTAAACGATTTATTTTACCGGTATTTAACCGTGTGGAAATATACTCAGTTAGAGACTTTGGTTTAGCGTTATTGACCTTTTTCCAACCTCTGTAGGAACCTTTATTTTTCGTAAATACGGCCTCTATATTTTGTAGGGTTCACCCTCTCTGCTGATGCAGACGAATGTTGACTAACATGACTGAATTATATGATATTACTGTACGTTTTGAGTGCATTTACTAGATGTTTGTCAGACAGTCCGAATGGATTTGATAAATAGTCACAGCACGATTTGATGTTATAAACAGTCTGAATTAATTTAATTAACAAAGTCTGAATAGATTTGATAAATAGTTAAAGACTGATTTGAAGTTATAAACACAGTCCGAATAGATTTTATAAATATTACTCGAAGGGTTGTATTACACACAGTCCGAATAGATTTTATAAATATTACTCGAAGGGCTGTATTACAAACAGTCCGAATGGATTTTATAAACATTGTATGAATAAGTGTAATGCACACACAGGGATGTGATAAACATAGTCCGAATGGATTTGATAAGAAATCACAGTCCAAATGGATGTGATAAGCAATCACAGTTCGAATGAACGTGATAAACACAGTCTCAATGGATTTCTTAAACAAAGTCCCACTGGATTTGATAAACAATGGCGGTCCTAATGGATGTGAAAATCAATGCATACGTTTGATTTAGTAAATTATAAACAATAATGAAAATATTGGGCTGATTGTACTTTCATTTACACGATGGATTCAGCAGATAATGGAAACGAATTTATAAAATAATGCTAAAATCAATCGATGTTGCCTGTTTAACGCATAACCTGTTTTTCGAGAGAAGTTTTCACACAAAATGTTTCAAAAATTTTACTAGTCTCAAAAAGGACGACGGTTGACCTGCATGTATATTAAATCCAGAAACTAAAAGAGGTTTTCATCGCATTTAGATAATCTTGTTTGCATCGCATGTTTATTAAACTTGTTTTCGTCTCATTTGGATATATCAGTTTTCATCCCATTTATATAAATACCATTTTCATCTCATTTAGATAAAAATTCAGCTCCAACATTTACTAAATACCTCCATGCAATGTAATGTATCGGTCTGAGGTTCATTTGTAATTTTCTCGCTCGCGCGCGCTCGATCGATCGATTGAGAGAGAGAGAGAGAGAGAGAGAGAGAGAGAGAGAGAGAGAGAGAGAGAGAGAGAGAGAGAGAGAGAGAGAGAGAGAGAGAGAGAGAGAGAGAGAGAGAGAGAGAGAGAGAGAGAGAGAGAATAATGTGGCAAGTAAATCAGCAAGTATCTGGTAAATGGTTGGAAGTAATATGATGAAAAATAGAATCAATGCTAATTTTAATTAGTCTATCCATGGTATAGGTCTGTAGAAAATTAATGCTGATTTTACATAGTCTATTTATGGTATAGGTCTGTAGACAATCAATGCTGATTTTACTTAGTCTATTTATGGTATAGGTCTATAAGAAAATCAATGCTAATTTTACTTAGTCTATTTATGGTATAGGTCTGTTGAAAATCAATGCTAATTTTACTTAGTCTATTTATGGTATAGGTCTGTAGAAAATCAATGCTTATTTTACTTAGTTTATTCATGGTATAGGACTGTAGAAAATCAATGCTGATTTTACTTAGTCTATTCATGGTATAGGTCTGTAGAAAATCAATACTGATTTTACTTAGTCTAGTCATGGTATCGGTATATAAGAAAATCAATTCTGATTTTACTTAGTCTATTTATGGTATAGGACGCTAGAAAATCAATGTTGATTTTACTTAGTCTATTCATTGTATAGTACTGTAGAAAACCAATGCTGATCTTACTTAGTCTATTCATGGTATAGGACGCTAGAAAATCAATGTTGATTTTACTTAGTCTATTCATTGTATAGTACTGTAGAAAATCAATGCTGATCTTACTTAGTCTATTCATGGTATAGGACGCTAGAAAATCAATGTTGATTTTACTTAGTCTATTCATTGTATAGTACTGTAGAAAATCAATGCTGATCTTACTTAGTCTATTCATGGTATAGGTCTGTAGAAAATCAATGCTGTTCTTACTTAGTCTATTCATGGTATAGGACGCTAGAAAATCATTGCTTTCAAGGACAGACCAGACTAATGAAGAGGGCATTATATGCATTATGCAATAAGTGATCAAGTACCATTCCTTGCGTTCTCGTTCTTACAGGTAATTAATTGCACACAGATTCCTGGAGTCCGCTCCAAGTTCCAGATAAATATAAGGTTCACCTGACGATCCCTGATTATTACCGTACAGACTAGCGCAAAAGTTCATTACTTAGTTATTCTAACAGTAAACCTTTATAAACTTAATTTCTCCGATTCCAAAAATAAATTTTCATCAGGTGTTGTAGGCGTAATTTATAAACGAAGTTATCATTAGGCTACCTAAAAAGCAATATTAATTTTGCGTTTTAATATGGTGATATAATATGGAATTTAATTTTTAATTTGATTCGTAATGGGAGGTAAGAAACGTATTATCTGTATTATTGTGTAGAAGCCAAACATGTATACCAAACGTCCGGCAGGTCAGGAGTAAGCGCTCGTTAGACTAATATGAAATAAATATTCATTGTATAGTAAAAGCCCTGAATAAATAATATGAAATAAATATTCATTGTGTAGTAAAAGCCCTCATTAAATAATATGAAATAAATATTCATTGTACAGTAAAAGCCCTCATTAAATAATATGAAATAAATATTCATTGCATAGTAAAAGCCCTTATTAAATAATATGAAATAAATCTTCATTGTATAGTAAAAGCCCTCATTAAATAATATGAAATAAATATTCATTGCATAGTAAAAGCCCTTATTAAATAATATGAAATAAATCTTCATTGTATAGTAAAAGACCTCATTAAATAATATGAAAAAAATATTCATTGTACAGTAAAAGCCTCATTAAATTATATGAAATAAATATTCATTGTACAGTAAAAGCCCTCATTAAATAATATGAAATTAAATATTCATTGCATAGTAAAAGCCTAATTAAATGATATGAAATAAATATTCATTGCATAGTAAAAGCACTCATTAAATAATATGAAATAAATATTCATTGTACAGTAAAAGCCCTTATTAAATAATATGAAATAAATCTCCATTGCATAGCAAAATACCTCATTAAATAATATGAAATAAATATTTATTGTACAGTAAAAGCCTCATGAAATAATATGAAATAAATATTCAGTGTATAGTAAAAGCCCTCATTAAATAGTATGAAATAAATAGTCAATGTATAGTAAAAGCCCTCATTAAATAATATGAAATAAATAGTCATTGTACAGTAAAAGCCCTCATTAAATAATATGAACTAAATATTCATTGTACAGTAAAAGCGCTCATTAAATAATATGAAATAAATATTCATTGTACAGTAAAAGACCTCATTAAATAATATGAAATAAATATTCATTGTATAGCAAAAACCCTCAATAAATAATATGAAATAAATATTCAGTGTAGAGTAAAAGCCCTCATTAAATAATATGAAATAAATATTCATTGCATAGCAAAAACCCTCAATAAATAATATGAAATAAATATTCAGTGTAGAGTAAAAGTCTCATTAAATGATTTGAAATAAATATTCAGTGTAGAGTAAAAGCATCATTAAAAATATGAAATAAATATTCATTGCATAGTAAAATCCCTCATTAAATGATATGAAATAAATATACATTATATACAGTTTTGTAAACATTAAGTTATAACGATTTTATTTTTGCAAGGTCATTTAAGCCCACGTATTAACTAGATTGTAAACAACCAGTCTATTTTTAAATTTTCAGAGTAAAAATGTGGTACATAGATAGGACTATTCTTGCATAAGTGTCAAATGACATTTATTTTTAAGTGTGATGTTCAAATTAATAAACCACGTAGCCTATCGTATGAAAAAATCAAGTGATTTAAAATTGCTGCTTTAAACAGACGCTCTCTAGTAGATTTAAACAATAAGGTGCTTCTATTGTTGGTGTCCGATTCTTTGAAGTTCACCTGTTTTCTGGATTTCATAATTTATTCTCTAGAAAAATAAACAAGTGTACTAGTTTTATAAAATGTTCTGGGAGAAAGAAATTCGGTGGAAATTTATTCTACATCTGTTACCACCAGTAAAACAACTTAATCTGACATCATCGTCTCTATATTGGAATTTCATTGAGATTCGAACACGGATTCTAATAGAAGTTTTTAGTGATATGATTTGTATTTTTAAATCTTAGGATTGAATGTTGGATTATATTCACAAACTGTAAGTCATACTTCCAAGTTTTACATTGTTTCTAGGGAATTAAATTGATGTGGTAAAATATACAAAGTTTGTGTGTTTCATTCTTTTATCTTGTTATTTTTATACGAGTTTACACCTAACAACATATAAATCATGGAAGTTCTTTAAGGATGATGTAGAGGGAAATTGTATAGTAAGATGAACATGCCATAAACATTCTAGTAGATCAGTTAAAACTATATATTAATTTCCGCTCCTAAGAATCAGAAAGTTTTAGTTTTTTCTTCAATTTGGACAAGTGGGATCAAAAGAAACTTTTGAAGATAAATATACCACCAGTA